>ONZH01024985.1:0-82722 GCA_900303285.1 Rhinella marina
TTATAGTAGTTATATTCTATATAGGAGCAGTATTATAGTAGTTATATTCTTGTACATATAGGAGCAGTATTATAGTAGTTATATTCTTGTACATATATAGGAGCAGTATTATAGTAGTATATATTCTTGTATATAGGCAGTATTTATAGTAGTTATATTCTTGTACATATAGCAGTACAGTATTATAGTAGTTATATTCTTGTATATAGGAGCAGTATTATAGTAGTACATATATTCTTACATAGGAGCTTCTTGTACATAGGAGCAGTATTATAGTAGTTATATTCTTGTACATAGGAGCAGTATTATAGTAGTTATAGTACATAGGAGCAGTATTATAGTATTATATTCTTGTTATATTATAGTTCATTATTATAGTTACACATAGGAGCAGTATTATAGTAGTTATATATCTTGTACATAGGATAGCAGTATTATAGTAGTTTATATTTCTTGTACATAGGAGCAGTATTATAGTAGTTATATTATAGTCTTGTACATAGGAGCAGTATTATAGTAGTAGTTATATTCTTGTACATAGGAGCAGTATTATAGTAGTTATATTCTTCATAGTACATAGGAGCAGTATTATAGTAGTTATATTCTTGTACATAGGAGCAGTATTATAGTAGTTATATTCTTGTACATAGGAGCAGTATTATAGTAGTTATATTCTTGTACATAAGAGCAGTATTATAGTAGTTATATTCTTGTAGTTATATTCTTGTACATAGGAGCAGTACATAGGAGCTATTATAGTAGTTATATTCTTGTACATAGGAGCAGTATTATAGTATTATAGTATCTAGTATATATTCTTGTACATAGGAGGCAGTATTATAGTATAGTTAGAGGCATAGTAGTATATAATATTCTTGTACATAGGAGCAGTATTATAGTAGTTATATTCTTGTACATAGGAGCAGTATTATAGTAGTTATATTCTTGTACATAGGAGCAGTATTATAGTAGTTATATTCTTGTACATAGGAGCAGTATTATAGTAGTTATAGTACTTGTACATAGGAGCAGTTGTAGTTACATAGGCAGCATATATAGTAGTTATATTCTTGTACATAGGAGCAGTATTATAGTTTTTATAGATGCAGTTTTCTTTTTATTTTAGAATTACTAGTGGATTTTTCCGCTCTTCCTTCTCTTTTCCTCTAGGTTGGATCATGGTGTCTCCCGCCATCGCTTTGGCCTTTATTCCTTTCATTATCACCGTGATTATTCGTTACCGCCATTACTTTCTTCTCTTCTATCGTGCCGTTATCGTGCGTCGTATTCAGGACTATCTCACTGGGATCCCACGGGAGGAGCGAGCCTTTCAGTACGTCATCACCCACGCCATCCCCGGAGACCCCCAACATGTGCTCAATACGTTCGACCAGTACTGTTATCACTGCGAATACCTGAGCAACATCGGACCTCAAAAAGGTATCGCGCACATGGTGCCATCTTTCCTTACAAATCGTGGTTTTGTTCCGCAAATTTCTAATTTTTTTTTTTTGTTATTGGTGTTTTTCGTGGTCTCTGAATACGTTTTATACTACAGCATAGGTTATTTTTTACTCTCGGGTGATCGCTTGTGTTTCCTCTCAGGAAAAGTCCTGGATCGGCTCATTTATGAGAACGCCCCGCTGAATGTGCTGGAGCTGGGCACGCAGTGCGGTTACGCCACCATCATAATGGCGCAGGCTTTGCCGCTGGGCGCCAGACTCTACACCGTGGACTACAACCCCAGTAAAGCCGCGGTGGCCGAGAAGGTGATCAGACTGGCCGGGTTTGATGATGACACGGTGAGCATTCACTCATTATATGTCACTTCAGGCAGTTCTTATATGGTTGGGGGGGGCCGCCGCCATCATCCATTAATTACAAAATGGCTCCCTAGAAATAGCCATGACACAGAGATAAGTGGCACTATAGTGGCGCCGCTTATCCCACATGGGTGAAGGAGGGTGAAGTAGCCCTTTAACTCTTAAAGGGGAAGTCATGATTTTATTTTTTTTGTGTTGTATACTAAATCCTTGACTTGCAGTTGTATAATGGCTTTATCAGTACCGTCACATAAAACGACAGCCTTTTAGCCAGCTTACTGATGCTGATAACTCTGCGTTCTATTCCCCGCTCTGCCTGTAGGTGGAGCTCCTGGTCGGGCCCTCCGATGACATCATCCCGCAGCTGAAGGACAAGCATGGGGTTCAGAAGTTGGACTTCATCTTGATGGACCACGGGAAGCGCTGCTACCTGCGAGACCTGCAGCTGCTGGAGGAGGTGGGGCTGCTCCAGGAGGGGACCATCATCCTGGCGGACAACGTGCTCTTCCCCGGGGCCCCCCATTTTTTGCAGTACATCAAGACCTCCGGTAAATACCAGCTGAAGATGCACCGCGGTCACCTGGAGTATTTCCGATACATCAGGGACGGGATGGCGGAGCTGACGTACACCAAGCTGCAGTGATGGCACAATAAAGACTATTTCCTACGATCTGTGTAATTTCTTGGGGATCATTGATGATGTCATATTTACAGTGAAGTTAATGGGTGACGGTCGCATGTGAGGTACGGTAACATCCCGTCGGAGGTCGTGGGCGACCATCACAAATCAGTCCGCACTGGACTTTTTGCAAGGAGCTTCTAAATAAATTTGCTGCATTTTGGGCTTTCTTAAAGGGGTACTCCGAAGAGCACAATGGACGGGGGCATGACGGAAGAAAACGGAAATTCCCTTTAAAGAGAGAAAAAGATAAGCGGCGCCGGCAAAGAGAAGGCTGTTAGAAATTGCCTTTCATAATAATAAATCTCAGAAACCACGCCCACTTTCCTTACTAATTTTTATTTTTTTTTTAAAAAGGGGGGGGGGGGGGGGAGTTGCACATTTAAGGGTTGCACCGACCTGATGTGCAACAAAATGTTTCTTGAGTCAAAAAATAAAATAAAAAAATGGGCAATCCTGAAAAATCCCCTCCGAAGTGTATGAGATGGAGGCAGAACGGTGGATTATATCAGTATTCTGGCCCGCATACAGAGGGTCTGTAATATACGGGCACCAGCCGTTTGTGCACCGCATCACGGAAGCCCACAGAAGCACTACAGAGTACTTCCGTGGAGTTCCTGTCTGTGCCACTGCACCGCAAAAAAGTAGTCCATGCACGGACCGTTGGATACGAATCGGGGACTCCATTCAAGTGAATGGGTGCTGCGTAAGCATACAGCCGTCCTATGGTCGGTGCCTGTGCATTGTGGACCGCATTACGCACAGCCGGCCAACTGCCGTGTGTATGAGGCCTTACAAGGGTTTCCCAGGACTGTGGATTATACCAGTATTAGGCCTCATGAACATGGCCGTAGCCCGCATTGCCGCTCTTGAATTGGTCTGCAATCCAGCAAAAAATAGAACATGTTCTATTTTTTTTTTTTTTTTTATTGCAGTGCGGACGGATCACAGACCCATTCAAGTCGCACGGAACGGCCACAAGAGACCTTTCTGGGTTTCACAGGACATACATACACGTATACACACCTAGGCCTCATGCACACAAAACGTATTTTCAGTTTGCAATTTTTACAGATCAAATTCATTTCTACGGGGCCACAAAAAATGTGGACAGCACAAGAATGTTATATATGTGTGTGCTGTCCGCATCCATTTATCATGTAGCGGAAGTTACTACAAGGCACTTACTAATGTATTGTGATTCTTCATATTGCCTCCTTCGCTGACTGGATTTATTTTTCCATCACATCATACACTGCTCGTTTCCATGGTTACAACCACCCTACAATCCAGCAGCTCACTTTACACCACCTCAGGGCCGGTGTACTTTTCATTCTTCTGTTTTCAGTGGTGAAGAGGGATTTTTTTGTATTAAAAGCCGCACTTTCCTGGAGACATAAGACTTTTTTTAACGTGTAAATGAAATTGGATCAGTCTAAGTGAATATAAACCTGTCATACTGAAAAACAACCACCAGAGGCGATACGTAGAGATATGCCGAGTCTAACTCATCGCTGTGCGGCTTTTTATAAATACTCAGCAAAAGAAAGGCAGACAAATAAAATACTCTTGCCTAATTTATGCCCCCACTCATTAGACCAGTCTGAGTGAATATGAACCTGTCGTACTGAAAAACAACCACCAGAGGGCAGCGATACTCATGAAGTGCTGGGGGACTTTTAATAAATACTCGGCTAAAGGCCAACATATGAAGCAAATACAACGGTCTAATTTGGCGAGCCTGATAAATGTGCCCCAACGTGCGGTAGATATTCACAGGATTAAGCGACATGAGGAGGATATATAATCTGCAGGTCGGTTTACGGATCAGCTACGGATGGACATTGGTCGATCGCTGGTTAATGCAGGTAATTGGCCTCCTGCAGGAGAGCCCAGGGTCAGGTGCAGGGGATGAGCGGAGTGCACATCATGGAGCCTCAGGGCTAAAGATTAATGCGGCTCGCACTTTGCTCCCTCAGGAGGAGATGTCAGGGTAACTCCTCTGCGTCTTCTCCCTACTCTGCAGATTCCAGGGCGATAAGAGAAGGAGTGAGATCTCTGCCTGATCCCAACACCTGCCACATGATCCTCTAATAACTGCCGTCTAATCCTCTAAAACCTGCTGCATGATCTTCTGACAACTACATCTGATCCCCCGACACCTGCCGCATGATCCTCTGACAACTACATCTGATACCCTGACAACTGCTGTCTAATCCCCCCCTGACACCTGCCGCATGATCCTCTGACAACTACATCTGATCCACCGTCACCTGCCGCATGATCCTCTGACAACATCTGATCCCCTGATACCTACCTCATGATCCTCTGACAACTACATCTGGTCCCCTGATATCTGCCTCCTGATCCCCTGACAACTGCTGCATGATCGTCTGACAACTGCAGTCTCATTCCCTGACACCTGCCACATGATCCTCACCAACTGCTGCCTGTTACCTGTCGTATGATCGTCTGACAACTGTTGCCTGATCGTCTGACAACTGAACCCTAACTGCCCATCTGATCCTGTGGCCCCTGCCATCCTGCTGCCCCGACACCCACTGTGGTAAGTACCGTATGTAACACTCCAACAATGCGCCGTATCCTGTATCTGTGCTGCTACAAGCCTCAGCACATCCTGGTATTTCTTACAGAAGGCATGCTGAGACTTGTAGTGCGATGCTGGTGGGGGTGAATTCACATGAAGCCGGTGTGAGCACGTCGGCGGGACCCATCCAGAGAAACATCGGCAACAAATCTGCTGTGTGTGAATTCAACCCTAAGTGCCGGCTATGTAGAGGACTGTACAGAGACATGGGTGTCACTACAGGGGCCACAGCTGTAGAAGAAGCATCTGGATCCTGGGGGCCCAAGAACCAGGGTTATAAATCGCTTATGGTAGATGAGGGCCCCGGGGCAGATTTTGCATTTGGGCCCCTAAAAATTCAAGACACAACAGGTCAGAATGGATTTATGGATGGATCTTTAAAATGCTGAGGTGAAACCAGGTCATATCAAAAACAGTTAATAAGCCATTCTGTGTGGGATATTAATGAGCGATTCCGATGTAATCCTAAAAATCATAGAAAAGAATCAGATTCCAAAACTACTGAGCGTCATATCATTATATAACCCAGGAGACAGCGCTCCACGTGTGGTTATTATACCGCTATACCTTCATCATTCTAGAGCCATGCTGCGCTGCATAATCCTCCTGATCACGGCATACTTATTATCTGATGCCAAAGAAAACTTAATGGATATCTGCATAGACGGAAAACACCACAAGACGGAACCAGGGCCGGAGGACGACCTACATGGAAAGGTGAGAGAATACCAGAGCCTATAATACTGCTCCTATGTACAAGAATATAACTACTATAATACTGCTCCTATGTACAAGAATATAACTACTATAATACTGCTCCTATGTACAAGAATATAACTACTATAATACTGCTCCTATGTACAAGAATATAACTACTATAATACTGCCTCCTGTGTACAAGAATATAACTACTATAATACTGCTCCTATATACAAGAATATAACTACTATAATACTGCTCCTATGTGCAAGAATATAACTACTATAATACTTCCTCCTATGTACAGGAATATAACTACTATAATACTGCTCCTATGTACAAGAATATAACTACTATAATACTGCTCCTATGTACAAGAATATAACTACTATAATACTGCTCCTATGTACAAGAATATAACTACTATAATACTGCTCCTATGTACAAGAATATAACTACTATAATACTGCTCATATGTACAAGAATATAACTACTATAATACTGCTCCTATGTACAAGAATATAACTACTATAATACTGTTCCTATATACAAGAATATAACTACTATAATACTGCTCCTATGTACAAGAATATAACTACTATAATACTGCTCCTGTGTACAAGAATATAACTACTATAATACTGCTCCTGTGTACAAGAATATAACTACTATAATACTGCTCCTGTGTACAAGAATATAACTACTATAATACTGCCCTATGTACAAGAAAACTATAATACTGCCCTTACAAGATATAACTACTATAATACTGCTCCTATGTACAAGAATATAACTACTATATACTGCTCCTGTGTACAAGAATATAACTACTATAATACTGCTCCTGTGTACAAGAATATAACTACTATAATACTGCTCCTATGTACAAGAATATAACTACTATAATACTGCTCCTATGTACAAGAATATAACTACTATAATACTGTTCCTATATACAAGAATATAACTACTATAATACTGCTCCTATGTACAAGAATATAACTACTATAATACTGCTCCTATGTACAAGAATATAACTACTATAATACTGCTCCTGTGTACAAGAATATAACTACTATAATACTGCTCCTGTGTACAAGAATATAACTACTATAATACTGCCACCTATGTACAAGAATATAACTACTATAATACTGCTCCTATGTACAAGAATATAACTACTATAATACTGCTCCTATGTACAAGAATATAACTACTATAAACTGCTCCTGTGTACAAGAATATAACTACTATAATACTGCTCCTATGTACAAGAATATAACTACTATAATACTGCTCCTATGTACAAGAATATAACTACTATAATACTGCTCCTATGTACAAGAATATAACTACTATAATACTGCTCCTATATACAAGAAATATAAACTTAACTATAATATTGCTCCTATGTACAAGAATATAACTACTATAATACTGCTCCTATGTACAAGAATATAACTACTATAATACTGCTCCTATGTACAAGAATATAACTACTATAATACTGCTCCTATGTACAGGAATATAACTACTATAATACTGCCTCCTATGTACAAGAATATAACTACTATAATACTGCTCCTATGTACAAGAATATAACTACTATAATACTGCTCCTATGTACAGAATATAACTACTATAATACTGCTCCTTATGTACAAGAATATAACTACTATAATACTGCTCCTATGTACAAGAATATAACTACTATAATACTGCTCCTATGTACAAGAACATAACTACTATAATACTGCTCCTATGTACAAGAATATAACTACTATAATACTGCTCCTATGTACAAGGAATATAACTACTATAATACTGCTCCTATGTACAAGAATATAACTACTATAATACTGCTCCTGTGTACAAGAATATAACTACTATAATACTGCTCCTATGTACAAGAATATAACTACTATAATACTGCCTCCTATGTACAAGAATATAACTACTATAATACTGCTCCTGTGTACAAGAATATAACTACTATAATACTGCTCCTATGTACAAGAATATAACTACTATAATACTGCTCCTATGTACACATATATATAACTGAAGTATCTGGCCGCACTATGTAGGGATCTGACTCTGGGCGGCCATATTTGATGTATTTACTGTTTGTTTTGTTCCTGAGTTTCTTGGTGCTGCTTTGGCAGTGACTGGAGACGCTCGCTGTACATCGGATTACCTGTTCTCTTCTGTGCAGTGCACTCCGTGGAAGCAGAAGGCCTGCTGTACTGTCAACACCTCGGAGGCTGCGCACCAGGACCAGTCCTATCTCTACAACTTCAACTGGGACCACTGCGGCATCATGTCGGAGGACTGCAAGCAGCACTTCATCCATGACACCTGCTTCTATGAGTGCTCCCCCAACCTGGGGCCTTGGATAGTGAAGGTGATGGGGGGGGGGGGTAATTTGGGAGGGCAGCAGAATGGTGAATGCAGCTTCGTATGTGACTGGAGAGTAATGAATGATGGGGCAGCAGAATTGTGAATGCAGCTCTGGATGTGACTGGAGTATAAGGGAAGGCTGATCTCTTTTGGTTGCACAGGTGGACCAGAGCTGGAGGAAGGAGCGAATCCAGGACGTTCCCCTGTGTAAGGAGGACTGCGAGGGCTGGTACAGCGCCTGCGCCAATGACTACACCTGTATGGACAACTGGCACACAGGCTGGAACTGGACGTCTGGTGAGTGAAAGGATTCTGCCATCAGTCGTCAGTGCTGACGCTCCAATGTCCACCGCCGTCTTAAAGGCGTATTCCCTTTTTATCCCTAACAGGAGTCAATAGATGTCCGATGGGGAAGCCGTGCCTGAAAATGCGAGACGTCTTCCCGTCCGCCAAGGATTTCTGCGAGAAGGTCTGGTCCAATTCCTACAAGTTCACGGAGTACGGGCGCGGCAGCGGGCGCTGTATGCAGCTCACGTTCGAGAACGACAACGTCGAACCCAACGTCAAAGTGGCTCAATACTACGCCGATCTGAAGGGATCTGCCCCCAAAACCGGCCTGGGGCTGCTCGTATTCTTGGCGCCGTTCTTCACACTGTGGGCACTATAACATGGACAGAGGAAGTGTGTGGAGGCGTATCTGCCAACAGGTGGCACTGCTATAAATCCCTGCATATCACTGCTGCCGCCCTGCTGGAAAGAGTCATATCTGCCCACAGGTGGCGCTGCTATAACTCTCCTCTTCTCACTGCTGCCGCCCTGCTGGGAGTAGTAGTGCCTACCAACAGGTGGTGCTGCTATAACTCTCCTCTTCTCACTGCTGCCACCCTGCTGGGAGTAGTAGTTTCTGCCCACAGGTGGCGCTGCTATAACTCTCCTCTTCTCACTGCTGCCGCCCTGCTGGGAGTAGTAGTGCCTACCAACAGGTGGTGCTGCTATAACTCTCCTCTTCTCACTGCTGCCACCCTGCTGGGAGTAGTAGTTTCTGCCCACAGGTGGCGCTGCTATAAATCCCTGCCCCTCACTGCTGCCGCCCTGCTGGGAGTAGTAGTTTCTGCCCACAGGTGGCGCTGCTATAAATCCCTGCCCCTCACTGCTGCTGCCCTGCTGGGAGTAGTAGTGCCTACCAACAGGTGGCGCTGCTATAAATCCCTGCCCCTCACTGCTGCCGCCCTGCTGGAGTAGTAGTTTCTGCCCACAGGTGGCGCTGCTATAAATCCCTGCCCCTCACTGCTGCCGCCCTGCTGGGAGTAGTAGTGCCTACCAACAGGTGGCGCTGCTAAGGTTCCTTTAATGCCTCCATTGATTGAATGTATCACACGCTCCTCACAATGTATCAGTTTGTTTCCTTAGGGTTCTGCTTCTTAAAGGGCCACACTCGCTAATAAAACGGAATCTGGAGAAGGCTAAATATCCGTTCTGTCTTCATTCCCTCCACCAGGGGCTCGTGAGGGAAAGCATTTTAATTCCTCATCCTTTTCAAGATCTCTGCTTGCTGTCAGTGAATGGGACCTTTTTAATCCTGCTCCTAGTCCTGTTCACACAGCTGTAATCTCTGTCTCGTCAGTAGGTGGCTTGTAACCTATCTCTGTAGGTGATAAGCGGCGGAGCAGAGTCCGGGACCGCTGCTGATCTATAATGCTCAAATTATTTTCTTCATCAGTGTTAGCTTTAAGCCTATTAACAAGAATGTCTCCATTCTTAAAGGATTATGCAGTATTTACATAGGACTGCATGTCTATATTTACCAGAGAATATACTGTAACTGTGGCCAGTCACAGCGCCTGCGTGACTAGGGAGCAGAATGGGTTAATTACATGGAGTTCCCCCCGGATAACAATTAACCTGCAGTGATTACAGGGAAGGTTCCTGACTTGTGGCTATGAATCCCACAGCTTGTGCTGCCACCTTGTGGTCAGGTGGAGACTTGCGGAGAAGATGCTCGGCGCAGCTTTTTATTGTATATTTAGTGACAAAATGGTAAAATCAGTCGGCAGCTCCTGTGGATTGGGTGGGAAAGGGGTTAACTGGCCTAGGAAAAGCTGAGAGAAGGCTTCGGCGCTACTTTAAGGGCCAGAACCTTCCAAACAGCTGATCGCCGGGGGTCCCTGGTGTCGGACCCCAACCAGATAACAATCACCAATACAATACTGCAGCATAAAATCCCACCCCTGCGGAACCAAAGCCCAGAGTTCAACTCCATAAACTGCCCCTCTGTGGCGGCCATCAGCAGCTGCTACATCCTGCCCTCCTCCACGGAAGATATGGGGAGGGGGCCCAGGAGGTGAGATGCAGGACACCATGCTGCCCATGCTGCCCCCAGGTAATGACACCTATAGTGCCGCCATTATATGCCCCAAAGTGGTCAATAAAAGAGCGCCGTTCCAAGTTGCCATCCCCAGCACAGACTAAAGAAACGTTCCGCCCTAAGTGGCCTGCGTCTCTGCTCCGTGTGTGCACTGCCCCATATCATGGCCTATGGCCCCCTGTGCAGCAGTATATAACTGTGTCTCTGGCCAGAGGATAGCCATACAATAGAGGAGAGTATCTGCTGATGCTAAAGGCACAAATTACCATAGAGAGCATTGGATTGTTATATACGTGGACAGGAGCCTTGAGGAGGGTTCGGGCAAACCCCTGTGCATCGGCCCACCGAGACAATTCCCCACAGGGTCTATGGCCAGTCCACATGTGAAGACCAGTGTAAAACTCCAGATGATGACGACCTCTACTATTCCTTGTACTGCTTGTACTCCATAACGTTATATCACAGCCTGAACACTAGGGGGCGACATGGGCACATAATATATGAAATACAGTACAGAGGGGGTGGTCAGTGTAGGTGAGGGGTGTATATTAGTGTAATGTGGTTCAGTATAGAGGTGAGGGCCGTGTATATAGTGTAATGTGGTCAGTGTAGAGGTGAGGGGTGTATATAGTGTAATGTGGTCGGTACAGAGGTGAGGGGTGTATATAGTGTAATGTGGTCAGTATAGAGGTGGGGGTGTATATAAGTGTAATTGGTGGGTCCAGTATAAGAGGTGAGGGGTGTATATCAGTGTAATGTGGTCCAGTGGTAGAGGTGAGGGTGTATATAGTGTAATGTGGTCAGTACAGAGGTGAGGGGTGTATATAGTGTAATGTGGTCGTGTACAGAGGTGAAGGGGTGGTATATAGTGTAATGTGATCAGTACAGAGGTGAGGGGTGTATAGTAGTCAGTAATGTGGTCGGTACAGAGGTGAGGGGTGTATATAGTGTAATGTGGTCGGTACAGAGGTGAGGGTGTAGTATAGTGTAATGTGATCCAGTAACAGAGGTGGAGGGGTGTATATAGTGTAATGTGGTCGGTATAGAGGTGAGGGGTGTATATAGTGTAATGTGGTCGGTATAGAGGTGAGGGGTGTATATAGTGTATGTGGTCAGTATAGAGGTGAGGGGTGTATATAGTGTAATGTGGTCAGTACAGAGGTGAGGGGTGTATATAGTGTAATGTGGTCGGTATAGAGGTGAGGTAGTGTGTAGTGTATGTGGTCAGTATAGAGGTGAGGGGTGTATATAGTGTAATGTGGTCAGTATAGAGGTGAGGGGTGTATATAGTGTAATGTGGTCAGTATAGAGGTGAGGGGTGTATATAGTGTAATGTGGTCAGTACAGAGTGAGGGGGTGTATATAGTGTAATGTGGTCAGTACAGGTGAGGGTGGTATATAGTGTAATGTGGTCGGTACAGAGGTGAGGGGTGTAATAAGTGTAATGTGGTCGGTACAGAGGTGAGGGTGTATATAGTGTAATGTGGTAGTGTAGGGTGAGGGGTGTATATAGTGTAATGTGGTCAGTATAGAGGTGAGGGGTGTATATAGTGTAATGTGGTCGGTATAGGGTGAGGGTGTATATAGTGTAATGTGGTCGTATATAGGTGAGGGGTGTATATAGTGTAATGTGGTCAGTGTAGAGGTGAGGGGTGTATATAGTGTAATGTGGTCGGTATAGAGGTGAGGGGTGTATATAGTGTAATGTGGTCAGTATAGAGGTGAGGGTGTATATAGTGTAATGTGGTCAGTATAGAGGTGAGGGGGTGTATATAGTGTAATGTGGTCAGTACAGAGTGAGGGGTGTATATAGTGTAATGTGGTCGGTATAGAGGTGAGGGTGTATATAGTGTAATGTGGTCAGTATAGAGGTGAGGGGTGTATATAGTGTAATGTGGTCAGTGAGGTGAGGGGTGTATATAGTGTAATGTGGTCAGGTAGAGGTGGGTGGTATATAGTGTAATGTGGTCGGTATATAGAGGTGAGGGGTGTATATAGTGTAATGTGGTCGGTATAGAGGTGAGGGTGTATATAGTGGTAATGTGATCGGTATAGAGGTGAGGGGTGTATATAGTGTAATGTGGTCGGTATAGAGGTGAGGGGTGTATATATGTGTAATGTGGTCGTATAGAGGGTGAGGTGTATATAGTGTAATGTGGTCGTATAGGGTGAGGGGTGTATATAGTGTAATGTGGTCGGTATAGAGGTGAGGGGTGTATATAGTGTAATGAGGGTCAGACAGAGGTGAGGGGTGTATATAGTGTAATGTGATCAGTGTAGAGGTGGTAGGGGTGTATATAGTGTAATGTGGTCAGTATAGAGGTGAGGGGTGTATATAGTGTAATGTGATCAGTATAGAGGTGAGGGGTGTATATAGTGTAATGTGGTCGGTATAGAAGGGTGAGGAGTGTATATAGTGTAATGTGGTCGGTATATCAGTCAGTACAGAGGGAGGTAGTGTATATCAGTCAGTACAGAGGGGAGGTAGTGTATATCAGTCAGTACAGAGGGGAGGTAGTGTATATCAGTCAGTACACAGGGGAGGTAGTGTATATGTGTCAGTAAACAGGGGAGGTAGTGTATATTCAGTCGTACACAGGGGAGTAGTGTATATCAGTCAAGTACCAGGGAGGTAGTGTATATCAGTCAGTACACAGGGGAGGTACAGTCAGTACACAGGGAGGTAGTGTATATCAGTCAGTACACAGGGGAGGTGTGTATATCGTCAGTAGATCAGGGGAGGTAGTGATATCAGTCAGTACACAGGGGAGGTAGTGTATATCAGTCAGTACACCAGGGGAGGTAGTGTATATCAGTCAGTACACAGGGGAGGTAGTGTATATTCAGTCAGTACACAGGGGAGGTAGTGTATATCAGTCAGTACACAGGGGAGGGTAGTGTATATCAGTCAGTACACAGGGGAGGTAGTGTATATCAGTCAGTACAGAGGGAGGTAGTGTATATCAGTCAGTACACAGGGGGTAGTGTATATCAGTCAGTACACAGGGGAAGGTAGTGTATATCAGTCAGTACACGGAGGGGAGGTCGTGTATATCAGTCCAGTACACAGGGGAGGTCGTGTATTCAGTAGTCAGAGGTCGGTATATCAGTCAGTACAACAGGGGAGGTCGTGTATATCAGTCAGTACACAGGGGAGGTAGTGTATATCAGTCAGTACACAGGGGAGGAGTGTATATCAGTCAGTACACAGGGGAGGTAGTGTAATATCAGTCAGTACACAGGGGAGGTAGTGTATATCAGTCAGTACACAGGGGAGGTAGTGTATATCAGTCAGTACACAGGGGAGGTAGTGTATATCAGTCAGTACAGAGGGGAGGTAGTGTATATCAGTCAGTACAGAGGGGAGGTAGTGTATATCAGTCAGTACAGAGGGGAGGTAGTGTATATCAGTCAGTACACAGGGGAGGTAGTGTATATCAGTCAGTACACAGGGGAGGTAGTGTATATCAGTCAGTCACAGGGAGGTAGTGTATATCAGTCAGTACACAGGGGAGGTCGTGTATATCAGTAGGGGTGCACATGAAGGGCTGAGGGCAATGAGAGCTTTCATTGTGGAAATTCTCTTCTCTATATATTCATCTCTGTCCTCAGGACAGTCATACAGTTGAAGGCTGTGATGTGGCACCGGAGCGATGTCTGCCTGCTCCTCCATTCCCTCTAATAGGCCTTAGTCCTAGTTCCTGTATCAGAGGCTGGTGCCGTCATTATCACACTGCTGAGAGCTCAGGGCACAGACGAGAAGATGTCCGTATCCTGCACCGCATCCTGACAGCAGAATGGAGGAAAGTATCTGAGGTTATTAGTTTTATTTGGCAGCATGGTGCGGGGCCACAATGGGGGGGGGGGGGGGGGGTATTATTTTCTAACTGGGGGAAAGCACTATGGTGACATGGGGCGGCTCTTGGTGGCACTTTGTACTGGCACACATTATAAGGGGGTGTTTTTGTACTGGCACATATAAGGGGGTGTTTTTGTAGCTTGGCACATATTATAAGGGGTATTTTTGTACTGGACACATATAAGGGGGTGTTTTGTACTGACACATTATAAGGGTGTTTTTGTACTGGCACATATTATAAGGGGGTGTTTTTGTACTGGCACATATTATAAGGGGGTATTTTGTACTGCACTATTATAAGGGGGGTATTTTTGTACTGACACATTATAAGGGGTATTTTTGTACTGCGCATATTATAAGGAGGTATTTTTGTACTGACACATATTATAAGGGCGGTATTTTTGTACTGACACATTATAAGGGGGTGTTTTTGTACTGGCACATATTATAAGGGGGTGTTTTTTGTACTGGCACATATTATAAGGAGGTATTTTGTACTGGCACATATTATAAGAGGGTGTTTTTTGTACTGGCACATATTATAAGGAGGTATTTTTGTACTGGCACAATTATAAGGGCGTTTTTGTACTGGCACACATTATAAGGGGGTGTTTTTGTACTGGCACACATTATAAGGGGGTGTTTTTTGTACTGGCACACATTATAAAGGGGGTTTTGTTTTTTGTACTGGCACACATTATAAGGGGGTGTTTTTGTACTGGCACACATTATAAGGGGGTGTTTTTGTACTGGCACACATTATAAGGGGGTGTTTTTGTACTGGCACACATTATAAGAGGGTGTTTTTGTGTTTACTGTATGGCACATGGCACACATTATAAGGGGGTGTTTTTGTACTGGCACACATTATAAGGGGGTGTTTTTGTACTGGCACACATTATAAGAGGGTGTTTTTGTACTGGCACACATTATAAGGGGGTGTTTTTGTAGTGGCACACATTATAAGGGGGAATTATTTTACTGGCGCACATCATAAGGAGCCATTTCTGTACAGGCACAAGGGTTTTTACTACTGGGGAACTACGGAGAACATGATTACTAGTAGGGGCACTATGGGGGCATTATTACTTCTAGGGTAAAATAAGGGACATTATTACTCTTGGGTGCACTGTTACCACATAGTGCACTCTGCCAGAGAATTATTACTGGACTGTTACATTGGGGGCACCCTGGCACAGTATCGGCTTAGCACAGTTATTTTTGGGGACATTTTCTATGTACTATTAGTGTCAGGGGCAGTATATGCTGGGCACAGTTATTGTGTGCCAATAATTAGCGCCCCCTTCAGTATCTGTGTGGTGCTAGTATTTTCAGGGGGACAGTTTCTGCAGTATAGTATTGGGGAGCACAGCGGGGACAGTATTGGGAGTGGCAGGATGAGGTGTTCAGAAGGTGAGAGGATGACGGAAAAGTAAGATGTCTATGTACCAAAGTCTGCAGGGAGGAGAAGTGGCTGAAAGAAATCATCATGGTGGTCTGGGCAAAATGGAGATGAGGAAAGAGAACGTCTACATCAGAGGGTGTATAGAAGTCAGTAGATAGGTGAGGGGTGTATATAGGTCAGTATATAGGGGAGAGTTGTATATCGGTCAGTATAGAGGTCAGGGGTGTATATAGGTCAGTATATAGGGGAGAGTTGTATATATATCGGTCAGTATAGAGGTCAGGGGTGTATATAGCGGAGGCGGTATATAGCAGTCAGTCTTTAGGTGAGGGGTGTATATCAGTCAGTATATAGGGGAAGGGAGTGTAGCAGTCAGTATATAGGGAAGGCGGTATATATCAGTCAGTATATAGGTGAGGGGTGCATGTAGGTCAGTTTATAGGTGAGTGGTATATATCAGTCAGTATATAGTGGTGTATATAGGTCAGAATATAGGGGAGGGGTGTATATAGGTCAGTATATGGCAGTGTATACAGTGAGTGTGACCAGGCAGAGCTTGGGTGTATATAGGTGAGGGGTGTATAGCAGTAAATATATAGATGTGTATATCAGTCAGTGTATAGCAGTCAGTATATAGATGTGTATAGCAGTCAGTATATAGCAGTGCATACAGTTTGTACATTGCGCGCAATGTGCTGGGTCGGCTGCAATTGCGGTGTGTGGCCACCTGGCGGCGCTGTGCTGCTCCGCAGATGTCCGGGGAGGAGGCGGCCGCTGTGTCGCTTCCTCTTTCAGGCAGGAGGTTTGTGGCCGCAGGATGGGGGCTCCGTCCGTCTCCGCGCTCCGCCCGCCCCGGTGCCCGGGCACCCAGTGACCGCAGCCTCCAGACAGCGCCCCCTCCTCCCTGCCGGGCACCAGCCGCTTCCCGCCAGCTCGGGGGGTGATGCGGGTACGGGGGGCGCGCGGCGGGCAGGATATCCCGGGGACCCCCCCCTCGCCCGGTTTGGTTTCTTCTTGATACTTTGTAACTTCTTGTAGAACTTGTTGCCGCTTCTCTCCGTGCGGCGCCGCTGATCTCCTCTGCGGTTTTCTCCATGATTTGTTTTCACTTTGTTTTTCTGATTTATTTTTTATTTTTTTAAGTATTTTTGGATTTTTATATTTTTACTTCTGGATTACTTATTTTATATAAAAAAAAAACAACTTTCTGGACATGGCGTCGAGCTGCAGCGGAGCACCAGCAGCGGGCACCGGGAACATGGCGCTGCCCTGGTACCACCGGGATCTGAGCCGGGCGGCTGCGGAGGAGTTATTGGCCAAGGCTGGGAGAGACGGCAGCTTCCTGGTGCGAGACAGCGAGAGCGTCACCGGTGCCTATGCCCTCTGCGTCCTGTGAGTATGAAAAATGGCGTAAAGATGGCGCCTTAAACTGCGCCACTGTGGGTTTTCTGTTATAACATAGGAAGTCGTGATATTGCAGTTACATATCTTTCCATCATGGCGGTTCTTCATGACGCTTACACCAACTGCCATTTGGGGTCCAGGGTAAAATTGTAGGCAAAATTCATAAAAAAAGCGAAATTGCGTGAATCTAGCGTGACGCCATCGGAGAATCATAACCGCTATGGACAAGCGTGACAGATGCCAATATGGCGGCCACCTCAGGGTGTATTATGTAGCGTGACGTCCTCTCGTGCCGTAAACAATAAGTCAGTTATAACGTACGCTAGGACTTTTGTAGTCACATGATCGTTGATTCAGGTGTAGAGGTTTTATAGTTTTTTTGCTAAAATTAACCCCCCCTTATACGTGATATGTGCGACAATCTGTCCTGTGTGTGTGCGCCAATCATAAAGATGTTGCTCGGGGGTGTGAATACTTATGCACAGGCCAGTGAGGTCCTTTCCCTGCAGTGAAAGGAGCTGATGACTGGCAATAAACTTGTTACTGTACCTTTAAGAGGCAGCAGTTGTCCGCTTGACAACAGGAAGTGGCTGGGAGCAGAGTTGTCAGATCTTAGCGCTGCCTCAGGTGACAACCCTGGGTCCTAGAAAGTCCTACAAACATGGCCGGTCCCTGCGGTATGCTGTCAGTGGTTTAGTCTGACAACTCGTTGCCCGTCAGATTGTGTTGTCGAGAGCTCAGGAGGAGGCGATGGATCCATGGATGCTCCGACTGGAGTTGCCCTTTAAGAGGGAAAGATAATTTCCCTGTATGTGAAGGACGTCCTGCCCGGCTGATAACGGAGAGCAGTAGATGGCACTCTGCACTGGACTGGAGGGTACCGGCCCTTTAAAATGAGCCCTGCATGTGCTGGAGCTGAGCAGCAGTTGTCATGGGTGGTTGTCGGAGATCACATGACCCGGTGTGGGGACGAGTCCTGTGTCATCGGTGACCCTGGAGTCATCCTGTCCGGGAAGAGACGCTCATTACAGCCGAGGACTGGCGCCAGTGGAGCAGCGCTCCTTACAGCCGGACGCTTCCTGGAACCACCTGGGCAATTACTAGTGGAATTTAAAGGGACAGTACGCTGAATTCAGGCTACTGCTCTCTGACGGGGTCATTCACACAAACGTATTGCAGAACATACTCCGGTGTGGGGTGCCCCTGTGAGTATCGGCCCCTCAGCCAGATTTGATAGCTCCTCCCTGCTCCTTAGGACCCCGATAGTTCCACCCTGCCCTGAGGACCCCATAGGCCTCCCTGCCCCTGAGGAGCCCCATAGGCCTTCCCTGCCCCTGAGGAGCCCCATAGGCCTTCCCTGCCCCTGAGGAGCCCCATAGGCCTTCCCTGCCCCTGAGGAGCCCCATAGGCTTTCCCTGCCCATGAGGAGCCCGACAGTCCATCCCTGCTCCTGAGGAGCCCGACAGTCCATCCCTGCTCCTGAGGAGCCCCGCAGTCCGTCCCTGCTCCTGAGGAGCCCATGGGCCTTCCCTGCCCCTGAGGAGCCCCATGGGCCTTCCCTGCTCCTGAGGAGCCCGACAGTCCCTCCCTGCCCCTGAGGAGCCCCGACAGTCCCTCCCTGCCCTGAGGAAGCCCGACAGTCCCTCCCTGCCCCTGAGGAGCCCGACAGTCCCTCCCTGCCCCTGAGGAGCCCGACAGTCCCTCCCTGCCCCTGAGGAGCCCGACAGTCCCTCCCTGCCCCTGAGGAGCCCGACAGTCCCTCCCTGCCCCTGAGGAGCCCGACAGTCCCTCTCTGCCCCTGAGGAGCCCCATGGGCCTTCCCTGCCCCTGAGGAGCCCCATGGGCCTTCCTGCCCTGAGGAGCCCCATGGGCCTCCCTGCCCTGAGGAGCCCCCATGGGCCTTCCCTGCCCCTGAGGAGCCCCATGGGCCTTCCCTGCCCCTGAGGAGCCCCATGGGCCTTCCCTGCCCCTGAGGAGCCCCATGGGCCTTCCCTGCCCCTGAGGAGCCCCATGGGCCTTCCCTGCCCCTGAGGAGCCCCATAGGCCTTCCCTGCCCCTGAGGAGCCCCATAGGGTCTGTATTTCTTGGGTTTCCTGGAGTCCTGTGGCTGTATTTCACTGGTGCAGGGGGGCCTTATTTCACAGGTGTCCTGAGGTCGGGGGCTGTCACTCTGCTAATCATTGCGGGGGCCGTAACCTCCCCTCCTGTGGTATAAGGGATGCCCTGCTGTCCTCAGGGGGGTCATTCCTACTTCCCCTGCCGGATCCTCACTGCCCGGAAACGGTCGGATTTCTGGTTGTTGGAGGTGACGGCGCTCGCAGAACAATGGAGGTGACGTCACAGAAGTTTATACAACGCTGGTGTTTATATAGAGGTAAACAATCCGTAATAAATGCGGTCGTATGAGGATGATGGCGGATGAAGAGTGTGGTAGTTCCTGTATATACCGGAGCCGCGTGGTGTATATTATAGTCATGGGATCGGACGCTTCAGGGGACGCCCCAGACATGTCTGTACACACTATCGAGGCGCCGCTTTTCTCTTTTATTCTGACTTCAAATGTTTGCAGTGACCCCCCCCCCCCCCCCCAGTTTTCGGCCGTGAGGTTCTGCAGCAGCTGGGCCGTGTATTGTAAGGCATTGGGTATCTCCTGTGGCGACACTGTGTGCAGTCTCTTCCTCCTGTGCGACCACTGTGTGCAGTCTCTCGATCCTGTGCGACCAACTGTGTGCAGTCTCTCGATCCTGTGCGACCACTGTGGTGGCAGTCTCTCGATCCTGTGCGACCACTGTGTGCAGTCTCTTCCTCCTGTGCGACCACTGTGTGCAGTCTCTTCCTCCTGTGCGACCACTGTGTGCAGTCTCTTCCTCCTGTGCGACCACTGTGTGCAGTCTCTTCCTCCTGTGCGACCACTGTGTGCAGTCTCTTCCTCCTGTGCGACCACTGTGTGCAGTCTCTGCGACCACTGTGTGCAGTCTCTCTCCTGTGCGACCACTGTGTGCTGTGTGCAGTCTCTCCTCCTGTGCGACCACTGTGTGCAGTCTCTTCCTCCTGTGTGCGACCACTGTGTGCAGTCCTTCCTCCTGTGCGACACTGTGTGTGCAGTCTCTTCCTCTGTGCGACCACTGTGTGCAGTCTCTTCCTCTCCTGTGCGACCACTGTGTGCAGTCTCTGTGTCCTGTGCGACCACTGTGTGCAGTCTCTCGATCCTGTGCGACCACTGTGGTGCAGTCCTCTCCTGTGCCCACTGTGCGACCACTGGTGTGCAGTCTCTCCTCCTCCTGTGCGACCACTGTGTGCAGTCTCTCGATCCTGTGCGACCACTGTGTGCACAGTCTCTCGATCCTGTGCGACCACTGTGTGCAGTCTCTCGATCCTGTGCGACCACTGTGTGCAGTCTCTCCTCCTGTGCGACTGTGTGCAGCCCTCCTCGTCCTGTGCGACCACCTGTGCAGTCTCTCGATCCCTGTCCGTGCTGTACTGTCAGTCTCTCGATCTGTGTGTGCCTCGTGCACCACTGTGTGCAGTCTCTTGCTCCTGTGCGGCCGCTGTGTGCAGTCTCTTGCCTCCTGTGCGGCCGCTGTGTGCAGTCTCTTGCTCCTGTGGCGGCCGCTGTGTGCAGTCTCTTGCTCCTGTGCGCGCCCTGTGTGTGCAGTCTCTTCCTTCCTGTGTGCTGTGTGCAGTCTCTCTTCCTGTGCGACTGTGTGCAGTCTCTTGGCCTCTCTGTGCTCCCGTGTCTCTGCGTGCAGTCGCTGTGTCCTGCAGTCTCTTGCTGCTGTGTGCAGTCTCTTGCTGTGTGTGCAGTCTCTTGCTCCTGTGCGGCCGCTGTGTGCAGTCTCTTGCTCCTGTGTGTGCTGAGTGCAGTCTCTTGCTCCTGTGTGTGCAGTCTCTTGCTCCTGTGCGGCCGCAGTGTGCAGTCTCTTGCTCCTGTGCCCCACAGTGTGTGCAGTCTCTGCTCCTGTGCCCACTCTGCAGTCTCTGTGTGCCCACAGTGTGCAGTCTCTCGCTCCTGTGTGCCTGTGCACTGTGGTGCTCTCTCGCTCCTGTGGTGCCACAGTGTGCAGTCTCTCGCTCCTGTGTGCCCACAGTGTGCAGTCTCTCGTCTCTGTGTGCCCACAGTGTGCGTCTCTCGCTGTGTGCACAGTGTGCAGTCTCGCTCCTGTGTGCCCACAGTGTGCAGTCTCTCGCTCCTGTGTGCCCACAGTGTGCAGTCTCTCGCTCCTGTGTGCCCACAGTGTGCAGTCTCTCGCTCCTGCTGCTCGTGTGCCCACAGTCTGTGCAGTCTCGCTCCTGTGTGACAGTGTGCTCTCTTCCGTGTGCCCACTGTGTGCAGTCTCTCGCTCCTATGTGGCCACTGTATGGAGTCTCTTTCTCCTGTGCAGCCACAGTGTGCAGTCTCTTCCTCCTGTGTGCCCACTGTGTGCAGTCTCACTGTGGACAGTCTCTTCCTTTTGTACAGTGTCTTCCTCTCGTGCAATCACTGTCTAAAGCCTCTTCCTCGTCTGCAGTCACTGTGGACAGTCTCTTCCTCTCCTGCAGTCACTGTCTAAAGCCTCTTCCTCCTCTGCAGTCACTGTGGACAGTCTCTTCCTCTTGTACAGTCTCTTCCTCTCAAGCTGGCACTGTGGATGTCTCTTCCTTTTGTACAGTGTCTTCCTCTGGTGCAGTCACTGTCTAAAGCCTCTTCCTTCTGTGCAGTCACTGTGGACAGTCTCTTCCTCTCGTGCAGTCACTGTCTAAAGCCTCTTCCTCCTCTGCAGTCACTGTGGACAGTCTCTTCCTCTCAAGCTGGCACTGTGGATGTCTCTTCCTTTTGTACAGTGTCTTCCTCTGGTGCAGTCACTGTCTAAAGCCTCTTCCTTCTGTGCAGTCTCTCGCTCCTGTGCGGCTACCTTGTGCTGTCCGACCGTCACCATCTTCAGCCATATTTGCTCTTATATCCTCCTTTCTCTGTCAGTGGTTAACCATTTCACCTTTCCGTCCCTCCCATAGCTCTCCCTGGCAGGAGGATTCCTCTCATCCCTGTCAGTGAGGCAGGAAGTAGCTAACTTCTCCTCTTGTGTAGCAGCAGCAGCCTGGGATGTAGCGGGCGGGGGAGGGGCACGTTCTCCGCAGCTGAGATTTGTGACCTTACGCTATGCCCTCTGAGCGCCCTGCAGTCACAGTGACCTCATCGCTCCGGTGATGTCATCATATTTACTTCCTGCCGTTTCTGTAAGTTTCGTTCAGCGACTACAGAGGAGTCGGGGAAGCGCGGTTTTCTGTCTTCTAGGCAGTGAACACATGAAAGAGGATGTGGCGACGCGGAGGCGCTGCCACCTCGTGCAGCTATCCCATGCTGACTAACCAGAAAAGCTTACCCTCAGGGCGTACAGTACCTGGCGGGGAGGTGGCGGGCTGTGCTGTCGCTGCGGTTACAGCCCACGTCCATCTCTTGTTTCCTGAGACGCGTCTGTCTCTTTAAATTCTATATGTAGCATCAAGCTGACGCAGATGTCATCGCTTTGTGTCCCGACCTCTGGTGTTCTTATGGGAAGTGAGCGTCAGCGCCTCCACAGGGCACTCTGTAGCGGTTTATGTGCTCCCCTCCTATCTGCATTTATACTCTAGTCACATCCAGAGCTGCATTCATTGTTCTGCCGCTCTCCGGCGCCTCTGGCAGAGCTCTCCTGCTGTCTGGTGGGAGGCGCAGTGTTTGTACAGTAATCTGAAAATAAAACAAAACTGCGAGATCTATGCTGGCGAGAGCCGGAGTGTAATGTTGCGGATTGGACACATGAATGGCGCCATCATACGTGCTGCTGTGTGTACAGGTCACATGTCTCCCCATGGCTGCGGGGGGATTCCTGTCCTGTGCCGGGGGCTCCTCCACCGCGTCATGCCTCATCATACCAGTAACGTGGAGCCCAGGAAACAGCTGCTGCCGAGAAAACAGCTGCGCCCAAAACACCCGCCACCCGGATACATATATATAGCCTGCGGGCAAGAGTGCCGAACTCAGGCCAAACCAATCAATCTGGGGGTCCGCTTTATCTAATCCTATCCTGTGTGATACTGTCTGCTGAGCTGTGTATCTAATCTTATCCTGTGTGATACTGTCTGCTGAGCTGTGTATCTCATCCTGTCCTGTGTGATACTGTCTGCTGAGCTGTGTATCTAATCTATCCTGTGTGATACTGTCTGCTGAGCTGTGTATCTAATCCTATCCTGTGTGATACTGTTGAGCTGTGTATCTAATCCTATCCTGTGTGATACTGTCTGCTGAGCTGTGTATCTAATCCTATCCTGTGTGATACTGTCTGCTGAGCTGTGTAACTAATCTTATCCTGTGTGATACTGTCTGCTGAGCTGTGTATCTAATCCTATCCTGTGTGATACTGTCTGCTGAGCTGTGTATCTAATCCTATCCTGTGTGATACTGTCTGCTGAGCTGTGTAACTAATTCTAATCCTGTGTGATACTGTCTGCTGAGCTGTGTATCTCATCCTAATCCTGTGTGATACTGTCTGCTGAGCTGTGTATCTAATCTTATGCTGTGTGATACTGTCTGCTGAGCTGTGTATCTAATCTTATCCTGTGTGATACTGTCTGCTGAGCTGTGTATCTAATCCTATCCTGTGTGATACTGTCTGCTGAGCTGTGTATCTGATTCTAGCCTGTGTGATATGGTCTGCTGAGCTGTGTATCTAATCCTATCCCTTGTGATACTGTCTGCTGAGCTGTGTATCTAATCCTATCCTGTGTGATACTGTCTGCTGAGCTGTGTATCTAATCCTATCCCTTGTGATACTGTCTGCTGAGCTGTGTATCTAATCCTATCCTGTGTGATACTGTCTGCTGAGCTGTGTATCTAATTCTATCCTGTGTGATACTGTCTGCTGAGCTGTGTATCTAGTCCTATCCTGTGTGATACTGTCTGCTGAGCTGTGTATCTAATCCTATCCTGTGTGATACCGTCTGCTGAGCTGTGTATCTAATCCTATCCTGTGTGATACGTCTGCTGAGCTGTGTATCTATCCTATCCTGTGTGATACTGTCTGCTGAGCTGTTATCTAATCCTCTCCTGTGTGATACTGTCTGCTGAGCTGTGTATCTAATCCCATCCTGGTGATGTATGCTGAGCTGTGTATCTAATCATATCCTGTATGATACTGTCTGCTGAGCTGTGTATCTAATCCTATCCTGTGTGATACTGTCTCCTGAGCAGTGTATCTAATCTTATTGTGTGATGCTGTGTATCTGATCCTACCCTGTGTGATATGGTCTGCTGAGCTGTGTATCTAATCCTATCCCTTGTGATACAGTCTGCTGAGCTCTGTATATAATCCTATCCTGTATGATACTGTCTGCTGAGCTGTGTATCTAATCCTATCCTGTGTGATACTGTCTGCTGAGCTGTGTATATAATCCTATCCTGTATGATACTGTCTGCTGAGCTGTGTCTAATCCTATCCTGTGTGATACAGTCTGCTGAGCTGTGTATCTAATCCTCTCCTGTGTGATACCGTCCGCTTATAGCTCAGATTATTACATTATTGGGGGGGGATCAGCTGCCGTGTCACGGTATATGATGTAATGGCGGTCATGTCTGTGACATGTTATAAGTCGTGATGCTCCTTATAAATGATGGCGACTTTTCGTATGGTATAAAGTGCAGTGTTATAATCGCGGTATAATGTGAAATGCAGACATATTACGTCCATGTAGAAGAAAGGCCTGTGCTGTCCATAGCAACCAATCAGATGTCAGCTTTCATATTGTTTCCTCTAGCAACCACTCAGCATTCAGCTTTCATTTTGTAAAACATCTCCTGCAGCAGCCAATCAGAACAATGCTTTCATTTTCCAAACGTAGCAACCAAGCAGAGCCCAGCTTTCCTTGCCTAACCTGCTGGAACAAAGTGAAAGCTGAGCTCTGATTGGTTGCATTGATAACATGGCATAGCAACCACCGTTGCGTCTAGCTGGAATGTGATTGGTTGTTTAGGCCGCAGCTCCAGTTTGCGCCATTCCTACCTCCCACCCCCCATCTTTGCGGTTTGTTTGGAGTGTACACGTCTTTATCCACCCAGAGCGCTGCTTGACGACAAACACTCGCCGGCCACCGCCAGTTGCGGTGACATCAGTTTTAATAATACTGTGTGTGACAGCCACCCTTATATAACAATGGAGGATTATCACGGGGCCCCTGGGAGCCGTACGCTGATCCCCGAGGCTAGTCACCTCCTAATTATACCCCAGACATCATCTCATAGCCCCGAGCAGGGGCA
The DNA here is from genome assembly GCA_900303285.1 of Rhinella marina. Lineage (NCBI taxonomy): Eukaryota > Metazoa > Chordata > Amphibia > Anura > Bufonidae > Rhinella > Rhinella marina. The sequence continues at coordinate 25,512 of ONZH01024985.1, forward strand.
TTGACCAAACTCTGCTTAAAGGGGTCGTCCAGGACTGCCAGAGCATCGCCCCTCCTGTGCCCAGGTCATGTGTGGTATTACAGCCCAGCCCGTCCATGGAGCTCAGCTGTAATACCAGGTACAACCCATGCACAAGTGTGGCACTGTTGAGAAAGCTGGGCGACGGCACCTGTGCCAGCCGTGATCACCGCCATATTGGATGCCTTCTTCCTTTTCTGTACACATAATGGGAAGTGATTGACTTCTGATATCTGACAACCCTTTCTGGGGCTTCACTGGCCATGTTGGTTGTCAGCCAGCTTTCCGAGGCTCTTACATGGCAAATCTACAACTCCAGGGCATTGTGGGAAAGCTGGACGGCTGGAAGGGGCAGTTTTGCAGCAGTGCCTGAAAGCAGAGCTGTAGTGGTGTCCATGTTAGTGGTCACCCATCTTTCCCAGAATCAGACAGTGTCACACCAGGACTTGTCACCCCCCCCTCCCCCCATGAACACGGCCGGGGCTCATTTCCATATGTAAATACCCCGGGGAGCGCTGGGTCATGTGACACGAGGGACAGGTGTGCGCGACGCCCTTCTCCGGGGGAGTTTTTAGAATTATCTTGAACTTTCTGCGTGCTTAGGCGCGACGACGATGACATAACACTTTATTTTCCCCAGATTATCAGACTTTCTGGATTATGTGTGATTTCTGTGTAGGGAACGACCTCGGTGCGGTGAAATCTTTGGGTGATGCACAAGGTTTTGGAGCCATTTCAGTACTTAAAATTGCAGAAATTTTGCCCCCGTTTCATCATGACATTAAATAATATTCTGCCTCAGGGAGGCATGAGGTGCTCCGTGCCTCGAGGGTCGAGTTTGAGCTCCGTATAGGTGTGAAGCACATAACAGATGTTCGGGGGCTCTTGAGACGCTCTGTGCCTCATGCCTCCGCTCAGCAGGTGGACTTGTTTGTGTACAGTTTGGCACAGTGAAGCCAAAACATGTTTGTTGTCAGACGGCGTCCTCACAAGGGCAGCGCGGTGACATGGTGCCTACCAGGGCGAACTGGAAAGTCCTAGCCTCATCGGAGACCAGCTGCAGGGCCACGCCCGTCCCGGTGACCCGCCATCAGATGCTCCTTTGTTCTGCTGGTGGAGCGCATTCCTCACCAGAACACCCAGCTTTCCCACAGTCCTGAGCGGCAGATCTGCCCCGTTCTACCACACGGGAAGGAAGGAGATGGTTGTACTGGGAAAGCTTCTTGAAACCTTATACTGGAACCACTGGGTGACAACCAGTATGGCCTCTGTTACCGCTCCAGGGCTCCGACATCCCTCACTCCCATACCAATACATGACTGGAAAGATCAGTCATTCTGGGAAAGCTGGGTGACAGCGACGTGTGAGGTGTCAGCAGGGTCCATCCTGAGGGCGCCTCTCAGAACCCCCCTAATAATCCCTGCGGAGAACCCCTATAATAATAATCCCTGCGGAGAACCCCTATAATAATAATCCCTGCGGAACCCAGAACCCCTAATAATAATCCCTGCGGAATATATAATAATCCCTGTGGAAACCCCTATAATAATAATAATCCTGGAGAGCCCCTATAATAATAATAATCCCTGTGGAGAGCCCCAAAAAAAAAAAAAAAAAAAAAAAAAAAAAAAAAAAAAAAAAAAAAAAAAAAAAAAAAAAAAAAAAATATAATAATAATAATCCCTGCGGAGAACCCCTATAATAATAATCCCTGCGGAGAACTATAATAATAATCCCTGCGGAGAACCCCTATAATAATAATCCCTGCGGAGAACCCCTATAATAATAATCCCTGCGGAGACCCCCTATAATAATAATCCCTGAGAACCCCTATAATAATAATAATCCCTGAGAACCCCTATAATAATAATCCCTGCGGAGAACCCCTATAATAATAATCCCTGCGGAGAACCCTATAATAATAATCCCTGCGGAGAACCCCTATAATAATAATCCTGCGGAGAACCCCTATATATAATCCCTGTGGAGAACCCCTATAATAATAATCCCTGCGGAGAACCCCTATAATAATAATCCCTGCGGAGAACCCCTATAATAATAATCCCTGCGGAGAACCCCTATAATAATAATCCCTGCGGAGAGCCCCTATATAATAATAATCCCTGCGGAGAACCCCTATAATAAATAATCCCTGCGGAGAACCCCTATAATAATAATCCCTGCGGAGAACCCCTAAATAATAATCCCTGCGGAGAACCCCTATAATAATAATCCCTGCGGAGAACCCTATAATAATAATCCCTGCGGAGAACCCCTATAATAATAATAATCCCTGCGGAGAACCCCTATAATAATAATCCCTGTGGAGAACCCCTATAATAATAATAATCCCTGCGGAGAACCCCTATAATAATAATCCCTATAATAATAATCCCTGCGGAGAACCCCTATAATAATATCCCTGCGGAAACCCTAAATAATAATCCTGCGGAGAACCCCTATAATAATAATCCCTGCGGAGAACCCCTATAATAATAATCCCTGCGGAGAACCCCTATAATAATAATCCCTGTGGAGAACCCCTATAATAATAATCCCTGCGGAGAACCCCTATAATAATAATCCCTGCGGAGAACCCCTATAATAATAATCCCTGCGGAGAACCCTATAATAATAATCCCTGCGGAGAACCCCTATAATAATAATCCCTGCGGAGAACCCCTATAATAATAATCCCTGCGGAGAGCCCCTATATAATAATCCCTGGGAGAACCCCTATAATAATAATCCCTGCGGAGAACCCCTATATATAATAATCCCTGTGGAGAACCCCTATATATAATAATAATCCCTGCGGAGAACCCCTATAATAATAATCCCTGCGGAGAACCCCTATAATAATAATCCCTGCGGAGAACCCTGATAATAATAATCCCTGCGGAGAACCCCTATAATAATAATCCCTGCGGAGAACCCTGATAATAATAATCCCTGCGGAGAACCCTGATAATAATAATCCCTGCGGAGAACCCCCATAATTATCCCTGCGGAGAACCCTCTAATAATCCCTGCGGAGAACCCTTATAATAGTCAATCCTCATGTACACATGGCGGTTTTCCATTTTGGATGCCGCCCTCCCCTTTGATTGGACATTCCCCTGCGGCAGGTATCTATTCAGACGCTGCGCCATGATCGGACATGTCCTTTATTGAAGTCCCCAGGATGATCCCTTCAGTTCCTGCACCAGCCCCCATGGGTGGTCAGCGCTCCCCACAGTCACCCTTACGCCGAGGTTACTTCAGTCTGTAGGGTTATAATCTCCGGCAGTAATGACCTGTAATAACTGTGTGTCCTCTCCCTGCAGGTTCCAGAAGCACGTGCACACCTACCGGATCCTGCCTGATGAGGAGGACTACCTGGCTGTGCAGGTACCGCCAGACCTTGTATCTATCCAGATATCAGCTACTGCACTAAGTGTTACCGGCCCTTTAAAATTTCCCTTCGTGCTTGTGTAACAGAGCGGAGCGGGGACCCCTCGTGTAACAGAGCGGAGCGGGGACCCCTCGTGCAACAGAGCGGAGCGGGGACCCCTCGTGTAACAGAGCGGAGCGGGGACCCCTCGTGTAACAGAGCGGAGCGGGGACCCCTCGTGTAACAGAGCGGAGCGGGGACCCCTCGTGTAACAGAGCGGAGCGGGGACCCCTCGTGTAACAGAGCGGAGCGGGGACCCCGTGTAACAGAGCGGAGCGGGGACCCCTCGGTAACAGAGCGGAGCGGGGACCCCTCGTGCAACAGAGCGGAGCGGGGACCCCATTAGATCTGCAGTGAAGCCGGGACTTGTGTCTGTAATACGGACTGTAATATGTGATGAGCCGCGGCGTCCTCCAGGGAACGTTCAGGTCACTACAGGTTAACGCTGATTGTCCAGAGGCCGGACACCCGGAGGATCCGTGACAGCTGCTTTGTGCGAGCGCCGTAATGTTCTGTCCCCAACATCAGTCTAGACGGACGGGCAGCTGCACAAACAGGTGTCTGTACCCAGGAGCCTCTGACAGCGGGGGAGGGGGCACAGCAGGATTATAAGAGCTGGGGGGACATCTGTACGGGGGGCACAACACGTATATAAGAGTAGGAGGGGACATCTGTACGGTGGGGGGTGGGTGCACGAATATGGCAGGGGCATCTATAAGGGGGGACAGCATGAATAAGGGGGGGGACATCTGTACGGGGGGCATATAAGCACTGGGGGGGACATCTGTACACAGCATGTATAAGGCTGGGGGGACATCTGTACGGGGGCACAGCATGGGGGGGCATCTGTACGGGGGCACCGCATAATATAAGAGCTGGGGGGACATCTGTACGGGGGCACAGCATGAATATAAGAGCTGGGGGGGACATCTGTACGCAGGGGCTACTGTACGGGGGGCACAGCATGAGTATAAGAGCTGGGGGGGACATCTGTACGGGGGGCAGCAGCATATAAGAGTATGGGGGGACATCTGTATGGGGGGCACAGCATGATATAAGAGCTATGGGGGGACATCTGTACGGGGGGCACAGCATGAGTATAAGAGCTATGGGGGGACATCTGTACGGGGGCACAGCATGAGTATAAGAGCTGGGGGGACATCTGTACGGGGGCACAGCATGAGTATAAGAGCTATGGGGGGCATCTGTACGGGGGCACAGCATGAGTAATAAGCAGAGCTGGGGGGACATCTGTACGGGGGCACAGCATGAGTATAAGAGCTATGGGGGGACATCTGTATGGGGGGCACAGCATGAGTATAAGAGCTGGGGGGACATCTGTACGGGGGGCACAGCATGAGTATAAGAGCTATGGGGGGACATCTGTATGGGGGGCACAGCATGAATATAAGAGCTGGGGGGACATCTGTACGGGGGGCACAGCATGAATATAAGAGCTGGGGGGACATCTGTACGGGGGGCACAGCATGAGTATAAGAGCTATGGGGGGACATCTGTACGGGGGGCACAGCATGAATAAAGAGCTGGGGGACATCGTACGGGGGCACAGCAGGTATAAGAGCTACATGGGGGGGCACAGCTATGGGGGGACATCTGTATGGGGGGCACAGCAGGAGTATAAGAGCTATGGGGGACATCTGGTATGGGGGGCACAGCATGAGTATAAGAGCTGGGGGGGACATCTGACGGGGGGCACAGCATGAATATAAGAGCTGGGGGGACATCTGTACGGGGCACAGCATGAGTATAAGAGCTGGGGGGGACATCTGTAACGGGAGCATGAGTATAAGAGCTGGGACATCTGTACGGGGGGCACAGCATGAGTATAAGAAGCTATGGGGGGCATCTGTACGGGGGGCACAGCATGAGTATAAGAGCTGGGGGGGACATCTGTACAGGGGGCACAGCATGAGTATAAAGAGCTGGGGGGACATCTGTACGGGGGGCACAGCATGAGTATAAGAGCTGGGGGGACATCTGTATGGGGGGCACAGCATGATTATAAGAGCTATGGGGGGGGACATCTGTACGGGGGGCACAGCATGAGTATAAGAGCTATGGGGGGGACATCTGTACAGGGGGCACAGCATCATTATAAGAGCTATGGGGGGACATCTGTACGGGGGGCACAGCATGAATATAAGAGCTGGGGGGACATCTGTACGGGGGGCACAGCATGAGTATAAGAGCTGGGGACATCTGTACAGGGGGCACAGCAGGAGTATAAGAGCTGGGGGGACATCTGTACATCTGGCACAGCCACTGAGTATAAAGAGCTGGGGACATCTGTAGGGGGGCACAGCATGAGTATAAGAGCTGGGGGGACATCTGTACGGGGGGCACAGCATGAGTATAAAGAGGCATGGGGGACACTGTAAGCGGGGGGCACAGCATGAGTATAAGAGCTATGGGGGGACATCTGTACGGGGGGCACAGCATGAAGTATAAGAGCGGTGGGGGGACATCTGTACGGGGGGCACAGCAGGAGTATAAGAGCTATGGGGGGACATCTGTACGGGGGGCACAGCATGAGTATAAGAGCTGGGGGGGACATCTGTACGGGGGGCACAGCATGAGTATAAGAGCTATGGGGGGACATCTGTACGGGGGGGCACAGCATGAGTATAAGAGCTGGGGGACATCTGTACGGGGGGCACAGCATGAGTATAAGAGCTATGGGGGGGACATCTGTATGGGGGGCAACAGCAGGAGTATAAGAGCTATGGGGGGACATCTGTACGGGGGGCACAGCATGAGTATAAGAGCTATGGGGGGACATCTGTACGGGGGGCACAGCATGAGTATAAGAGCTGGGGGACATCTGTACGGGGGGCACAGCATGAGTATAAGAGCTATGGGGGGGACATCTGTACGGGGGGCACAGCATGAGTATAAGAGCTGGGGGGACATCTGTACGGGGGGCACAGCATGAGTATAAGAGCTGGGGGGGACATCTGTACGGGGGGCACAAGCATGAGTATAAGAGCTGGGGGGGACATCTGTACGGGGGCACAGCATGAGTATAAGAGCTATGGGGGGCATCTGTACGGGGGCAGCATGAGTATAAGAGCTTGGGGGGACATCTTAGGGGGGCACAGCATGATATAAGAAGCTGGGGGGGACTCTGTACGGGGGGCACAGCATGAATATAAGAAGCTGGGGGACATCTGTAACGGGGGCCAGCATGAGTATAAGAGCTGGGGGACATCTGTACGGGGGGCACAGCATCTTAAAGAGCTATGGGGGGACATCTGTACGGGGGGCACAGCATGAATATAAGAGCTGGGGGACATCTGTACGGGGGGCACAGCATGAGTATAAGAGCTGGGGGGATCTGTACAGGGGGCACAGCAGGAGTATAAGAGCTGGGGGGGACATCTGTACGGGCACAGCATGAGTATAAGAGCTGGGGGGGACATCTGTACGGGGGGCACAGCATCATTATAAGAGCTATGGGGGGGACATCTGTACGGGGGGCACACCATCTGTATAAGAGCTTCTGTTATAAAGGCTGGGGGGACATCTGTACGGGGCACAGCATGAGTATAAGAGCTGGGGGGACATCACCTGGGGGGACATCTGTACGGGGGGACAGCATGAGTGTATGACATCTGTGGGGGGCACAAGCATGAGTATAAGATGGGGGGGCATCTGTCGGGGGGCCAGCAGGAGTATAAGAGCTATGGGGGGACATCTGTACGGGGGGCACAGCATGAGTATAAGAGCTGGGGGGACATCTGTACGGGGGGCACAGCATGAGTATAAGAAGCTATGGGGGGACCTGACGGGGGGCACAGCATTATAAGAGCTGGGGGGACATCTGTACGGGGGGCACAGCATGAGTTAAGGGGGACATCATGTGGGGGGACATCTGTATGGGGGCAGGGAGTATAAGAGCTATGGGGGACATCTGTAAGGGGGCACAGCATGAATATAAGAGCTGGGGGGACATCTGTACGGGGGGCACAGCATGAGTATAAGAGCTGGGGGGGACATCTGACGGGGGGCACAGCATGAGTTAAGAGCTGGGGGGACATCTGTACGGGGGGCACAGAGAAAATATAAGGGGGGGGGGGAGGGCAGTGTCTCTTTCAGTGCCTGCCGTGTGATGACTATATGTGCACAGCCATGACGGCGCCAGATACTCTCTGCTGTTATAAAATACACAGTTATCCTCTGTTATCGGGGACATTTAACAAAGTGCACACGTACGCCCCTCCCCCGCGGTGCCGGTCATTACTCTGTATGTGAGGACGGTGACTGCAGGCGCTGACATCAGGGAGACTCTGCTGCTCTGGGCTGTGGCGCCCCCTGCTGTATTCTGAGGGAGGAGGAATATTCCTGATTAGTGTAGTAAACAGCAGCAGCTCCTCACAGATCAGATGACGGCGGGCAGACGGCCGGGAGCCTCAGTAACGCACCGGTGCAGGGTCTAATGATCACCAGTTACACTGTTATATACTGAAAGTACTGCAGGCAGATCCATCAACAGCAGCTTGATGACTGTTTCCAGGTAACTGTCATTTTTGTACATGAGATTGAGCATCAGCCATAACTAGAGTAGATGTAGAACCATCCTAAGATCCATCAGCAGCTGTTACCCTACTTGGTGATGGTTTCCGTTCAGCAGTTTGCTGCATACACAGTGTCCAGAAGTTGGAAAGCTGCAGTTTATTCCATAATGTGCATGGCGTGAGCGGAGATAACGCAGGGATCTGATTGGTTGCCGCTGTGCTGTAAGGTCAGTGATGTTAGAGCGCCCCCTGCAGCACCCGGCTGCCAATTGTAAATCCTATCCCTTCTCATGTGTTATACTCTAGTCACATCCAAAGCTGCGTTCACTGGTCTGTTGCCATGTGGTTGCCCTCCTGTAGGGATGACTGGTGTCTCTTCTTCTGCAGACGTCTCAGGGGGTCCAGGTGCGGCGCTTCAAGACGCTAGGTGACCTGATCGCCCTCTACCTGCAGCCAAATCAGGGGATGGTGTGCACCCTGCTGTACCCCGTGGAGCGGGAGAAGGAGAAGGACATCATGGAGGACAGAGACTACTCCGGTCAGTTACTTGGGAATGCTGGGACTTGTGGTGCTGCACATTCTCACTGTCTCTTTTATAGTGGGAAACCTTACTTTACTTATCTTGTGCTGATCCTGAGTTTAAATGTGCCGTGTACTCCAGTTACTTCCAGAGCTGCATCCACGATTCTGCTGTTCATCACATTGTATACTCCAGTCACATCCAAAGCTGCATCCACAATTCTGCTGTTAAATCACATTGTATACTCCAGTTACTTCCAGAGCTGCAAACACGATTCTGCTGTTCAATCACATTGTATACTCCAGTCACATCCAAAGCTGCATCCACAATTCTGCTGTTCAATCACATTGTATACTCCAGTCACATCCAAAGCTGCATCCACAATTCTGCTGTTAAATCACATTGTATACTCCAGTTACTTCCAGAGCTGCTTTCACAATTCTGCTGTTCAATCACATTGTATACTCCAGTCACATCCAAAGCTGCTTTCACAATTCTGCTGTTCAATCACATTGTATGCTCCAGTTACTTCCAGAGCTGCAAACACGATTCTGCTGTTCAATCACATAGTATACTCCAGTCACATCCAAAGCTGCATCCACGATTCTGCTGTTCAATCACATAGTATGCTCCAGTCACATCCAAAGCTGCATTCACAATTCTGCTATTAAATCACTTAGTACTTTAGTTCCCTCCAGAGCTGCATTTCCCGCAGCCTCTGGGCTCACATTCCCCTGTCGCCCCTGCTGCTTCAGTGTGTTTGGCCGTCCCGCTGCGATGCATTGTGGGAGATGTAGTCTTCACGCCTGACATGTACTGACACAAGGGCCGTGGCGTGGCAGAATGTAGACGCAGCTCTTGTTGTGACTGGAGTATAAAAGGCGATGTTACTCGGTTTTTCTGTCGTGTGTTTTCAGATGGGGAGGATGAGAAGCCCCCGCTGCCGCCACGGTCGGCCTCTGCCAGTTTTTCCGGAGGGTCTTTGGTGCCAAGCAGCGGAGACATCTGCCCGTCCGAGAGGTAAAGATGCCGAGAAGGAGCCGGGTGATCGCAGGTGGCGTCCGTATTTCTTAGTGATATCTGTGTCTGGGAAAGCTGGGTGACTACTAGTGTGGCCGCCATTAGAACTCGCCGAGGGCTGTCACCCAGCTTTCCCAGAAATGGATAAAGCGATATCAGAAAACAGTATTACCTGTGTAGTCATACTGGAGGAGGGATGTATTTCTGCAAGTTGCGGGGTGACAACCCCTTTAAGGGATCTAGTGGCGGCCATGTTGGATGTAACCCAGCTTTCCGAGGATCTTTTTGGAGATACCACAATATTACCGGTGTAATGATGCAGGATGCATGTATTTCTGCAAGTTTTCCTTTCAGGAGCCTGGGAAAGCAGAGTGACAACCCCTTTAAGAGACACAGTGGCGGCCCATATTGGATGTAATTCAGCTTTCCCAGGATCTGTTGGGATATACATCAATGTTACTTTTCAGGAGCCCGGGAAAGCTGGGTGATCTGGTTCATTTAACCAGTAGGGCTCTAAATTCAATAGCGCAATTCAGGGTTCTGGGAAAGCTGGATGACCAACCCCCCCTGGGAGAGCTAGAATAGCGGACATATTGGTTGTCACCCAGCTTTCCCAGAAGCAGATTGGCTTCCTGCGCAGTGACTCACCGGTCCGGTTGCTCTGCGCGCTCCCGTTCCGCTCCGTACTTTGCGCAGTGATGTTACCGCCGCGCTCTTTACGTCTCTGTGTTTTTTTTTCTGTCGCAGTTCCGCCAATGGGCTGAGCACCGTGTCTCACGAGTACCTGAAGGGCAGCTACGCCCTGGACCTAGAAGCCGTGAAATCCGGGGCCACTAGTCTGCCGCACCTCAACAAGACCCTGGTCCTGTCCTGCAAGCGGCTGCACGGGTAAGACGCGGCGGAGGATCCGTCAACAGCCGCCACGCAGGAGCTTCCACAGGAATTCAAGTCCAATTTAAAGGAGCTCTCCGGGCAAACTGGTGTCACACCTGGTGCAGGATATGAGGGGCGGAGCTTGACTTTGTCATGCTCCACCCCCTCATTTATTATTCATTTTGTGCCTTTCTTTCCCTCTTGTAAATTTCGGGTGCGATATATTCCTGCAGACTCTCCAGTGCGCCAATTTTGTTAAGAGACGCGTGCTTTTAGGTAAATTAGGCGCAATTCTCAAAATATGCAAATCTCTGCTTGCTGCGAGTGAATGGTGCACACCTTGTCCGCATTCAGAAGAAGCTGTAAACCTGCTCACAGCTGAGCGTCTGTTACAGTTGGTATCCAGACTCTTACCTTTTCCCTGATACATTGTAGCAGGACAGGAGAGAGATCTCTGCTTGCTGTCAGTAAATGCAAACCTCCTTCCCGACTTAATACTTCTCACAGCTGAGGGTTTGATACAATTGTATCCAGTCCAGATAATTCTGCCGCTGCTGATGATGTGGATGGAGAATTATCTGCACTGGATGCAATTGTATCAAACCCTCAGCTGTGAGAAGTATAGTCAGGAAGGAGGTTTGCATTTACTGACAGCAAGCAGAGATCTTGAAAATGAAGTTTGTTACAAGGGTTTCAGGACACGGCAGAATCCCTCCCTTATCTTATGACCCCCCAAACTTTCTGTGCCCCGCCCCCTTTCCTTGTTTTACCCTCAGTGTAACCTCGTTATTATGTTTCTGTTTTTTTTTTCACTTTCAGAGAAGTCGATAAAGTTTTATCGGGGCTGGAAATTCTCTCCAAGATCTTCGACCAGCAGAGCTCGCCCATGGTGACCAAGATTCTGCAGCAGGTGGGGGGGGGTATCGTGGCCAGATCACGTAGGGGATTGTCAGGAGGGAAGTGTTCCTTCCCAGCGAGGAGACCGCTGCTATTACATGCAGTGATCTCCTCCACAGTATGAGGAGCAGCGATCGGTAATGCCATCGCTCGTCCCCGTACTGAATCATTGTTTGCCATCAGCAGATCCTGATTAGACACCACGATCTGCCGCCAGCAAGTGATCATTTTCAAAACTGCTGAAAGATTCCAATTACCCGATAAACGAGTGTTTATACGTTAGAGATGATCTTGACCCTTTCGCTATCAGCATTGTACTACATGTACGGTGCTGGAGAGATGTGGGAGCATGATGGCCGCTCGCACGTGCTATTTCAAACATCAGAGACCTGCGGCTAATTACCGCAACCGTCAATAATGCCTATCGCGGTAATGAAAGGTATCAAGTGAGATCACGGCATCTACAGTCATGGCCAAAAGTTTTCAGAATGACACAAATCTTCTATTTTCACATGATCTGCTGCCCTCTGGTTTTTATGTGTTTGTCAGATGTTTTTATCACATACAGAAATATAATTGCAATCATATTATGAGTAACAAAAGCTTATATTGACAGTTAGAATGAGTTAATGCAGCAAGTCAATATTTGCAGTGTTGACCCTTCTTCTTCAGGACCTCTGCAATTCTCCCTGGCATGCTCTCAATCAACTTCTGGACCAAATCCTGACTGATAGCAGTCCATTCTTGCACAATCAATGCTTGCATTTTGTCAGAATTTGTAGGTTTTTGTTTGTCCACCCGTCTCTTGATGATTGACCACAAGTTCTCAATGGGATTAAGATCTGGGGAGTTTCCAGGCCATGGACCCAAAATCTCTATGTTTTGTTCCCTGAGCCATTTAGTTATCACCTTTGCTTTATGGCAAGGTGCTCCATCATGCTGGAAAAGGCATTGTTGATCGCCAAACTGCTCTTGGACGGTTGGGAGAAGTTGCTCTCGAAGGACATTCTGGTACCATTCTTTATTCATGGCTGTGTTTTTAGCAAGACTGTGAGAGAGCCGATTCCCTTGGCTGAGAAGCAACCCCACACATGAATGGTTTCAGGATGCTTTACAGTTGGCATGAGACAAGACTGGTGGTAGCGCTCACCTCGTCTTCTCCGAATAAGCTGTTTTCCAGATGTCCCAAACAATCGGAAAGGGGATTCATCAGAGAAAATGACTTTCCCCCAGTCCTCAGCAGTCCACCCCTGTACCTTTTGCAGAATATCAGTCTGTCCCTGATGTTTTTTCTGGAGAGAAGTGGCTTCTTTGCTGCCCTCCTTGAGACCAGGCCTTGCTCCAAGAGTCTCTGCCTCACAGTGCGTGCAGATGCACTCACACCTGCCTGCTGCCATTCCTGAGCAAGCTCTGCACTGCTGGTAGCCCGATCCCGCAGCTGAAACACTTTTAAGAGACGGTCCTGGCGCTTGCTGGTCTTTCTTGGGTGCCCTGGAGCCTTTTTGGCAACAATGGAACCTCTCTCCTTGAAGTTCTTGATGATGCGATAGATTGTTGACTGAGGTGCAATCTTTCTAGCTGCGATACTCTTCCCTGTTAGGCCATTTTTGTGCAGTGCAATGATGACTGCACATGTTTCTTTAGAGATAACCATGGTTAACAGAAGAGAAACAATGATGCCAAGCACCAGCCTCCTTTTAAAGTGTCCAGTGGTGTCATTCTTACTTAATCATGACAGATTGATCTCCAGCCCTGTCCTCATCAACACCCACACCTGTGTTAATGGAGCAGTCACTGAAACGATGTTAGCTGGTCCTTTTAAGGCAGGGCTGCAATGATGTTGAAATGTGTTTTGGGGGATAAAGTTCCTTTTCTAGGCAAATATTGACTTTGCAAGTAATTGCTGTTAAGCTGATCACTCTTTATAACATTCTGGAGTATATGCAAATTGCCATTATAAAAACTGAAGCAGTAGACTTTGTAAAAATGAATATTTGTATCATTCTCAAAACTTTTGGCCATGACTGTAAATGCACAAAAGAACAGAAGCTTGTGCTTCCGGGCTTCCTACAGATGCCCCGTGTGGCCAATCCGGGCATCTGCAGTTGCGCTGAACACTGTAAGCCTCGCTGACGAGGCTTACAGTATTCATGCTGAGATTCTTATTTTGGCCACCAGATGGCAGGCCAGAAATGAGCAAAATTCACTTAAAATAGCATTTTAAAAATCCCTGATTGTTCAAAATGAAAAAATAAAAAGCATAATTTATAGGCTCATATATGAGTCTTAAAATCATCACAAATATTTTTAAAAAAAGTAAAAAAAAATATATATATATAAAAGTTTAAATCACCCCCTTTCCGTATAATTAAAATATAAATACCTAAATAACATTAAATATAAACATCATGGGTATCGCCGAGACCGAAAACGGCCATACTTTTAAAATTATATTTTAAAAATTTCAAAAAAAGGGTCAAAATGGCCAATTTGCCATTTTCTTCCCAATCTTCTTCTAATATAATCTTAAATCTGTGGGATAATCCCTCCGTGTGAACGTGCCTCACCTGCAGACGTCCGGAGACATTGCCCGCTATGTCGCAGCCGCAGGAATGGCGCCATTATAGCTTCCACAGAAGTTATTACGGGGAGGTACATGATCACAGCCGCGCAGTAATGAGGAGGGCTCCGGACCACCACACCCCGGCCTGTAATGGAGACGTGTTACTCCATGTGCAGGCGGAGCCGCCTCTTAAAAGCTTCTATCTCCCCGGGGTCCTCAGGACGTTATCTCCCCCTCCTCTCTTCTTCTCAGGCTGCAAACCAGAGCGGTGAGCAGGAGCTGGAGAGCCTGGTGTGCAAGCTGTCCGTGCTGAAGGACTTCCTGTCCAGCATCGAGAAGAAGGTGGGTGCGGGGGTCACAGAGGGGGGCGGGGGGGTCTATCTATATCTATCTATCTATCATCTATCTATTTATCTTTCTTGATTTGTATTTTTCACCCCTAGGCCCTGAAGGCGTTACAGGACATGAGCAGTTCGGCGCAGTCGGCTCCGGTGCCGCAGTCCTCCAGGAAGGCGAAGAGCATCCCAGTGCAGACCTTTGAGGTGAGCAGACCCTGCAGTACCCTCTCCTGCCTGCAGGTGGTGATATATAGCACTCGTGTTGCTCATGGCACCAGCAGCTGCCACCACTGGAGATGTTGGAGAAGTGCTGCTTCTGCCGCTTTCCTCTGATGGCAGCCATGAGGACCACATCAGGGACGGCCCCCGACCTGGTTACTGTGTGTTGTACATAAAGCTAATCACGATGCCGGTGACACTGCCACAGTATGACTAAACGTCTGGGGAATGTCTTCATCCGACCCTGAAGTCCCTGTTATGTCCCACAGGTGAAGCTGGACATGCTGGACCTCACCAAGATAGTGAAATCCCAGAAGTACACACTGACCGTGGATGTGGACGGAGGGAAACTCGTGGTCATGAAGAAGGTGAAGGAGGCCCAGGAGGACTGGAACACCTTCGCCCATGATAAGAGTGAGTATTGTGCCGGGGGCGTTATCAGAACTAAACTGCGCCCCCTGCTGGTTCAGTGTCTTCACAAAACATTTCTCTGAGCATTGCATTGTGAGAGATGTAGTGAAGAGCTTTCTAGAGCTGGGAGGGGATGTTGGGGGCTGTAGTTCCTTCCACTGTCTGTAAATGTCCCTGCCTGTGTCCCTCCAGTCCGGCAGCTGATCAAGTCCCAGCGGGTGCCGTCTAAGCTCGGGATCGTGTTTGAGAAGGAGAAGGATAAAACCCAACGGAAAGACTTCATCTTCGTCAGCGCCAGGGTAAGAGCCACCACATGTCCTACACTTTTAAAGGGATTGTCCATGCAGGGATTTATCCTGGATTTATATTTGGATTCTGTCTAATGGGAGCAGTAGTTTTGCTTTTTGGACCGTGCGGATCTCTCTGTTACCGTGATACCCCTTACTTTTTCTAGAAACGTGAAGCCTTCTGCCAATTGCTTCAGCTAATGAAGAACAAGCACTCCAACCAGGATGAGCCCGACATGATCTCCGTCTTCATAGGGACCTGGAACATGGGTGAGAACGAGCAGAGATGAGTGGAGAAGTTCTGATATCGACCACTAGATGTCAGCAAAGCATGTGGTAAAGGCAGGTCTCGTATTACTGCCTGCTGCAAAACTTTTGTGTTGTCTTCTCCTACACAGGAAGCGTTCCACCGCAGAAAAACATCACCTCCTGGATGGGCTCCAAAGGGTTGGGGAAGACGCTGGATGAGATGGCGGTCACCATACCTCACGATATCTATGTGTTCGGGACGCAGGAGAATTCTGTGGGGGATAAAGAGTGGGTGGATTTTCTGAGGGTTATGCTGAAGGAGTGCACAGAGCTGGACTATCGGCCGGTACGTCTGTGTGAGGGAATTGCCACGCCAGCCATTGTCTGATATAGTGGAGCTTTACTGTGGTTCTGGTGTCGCCCCCCGCAGGTCGCCATGCAGTCCTTGTGGAATATTAAGATCGTCGTCTTGGTTCGTCTGGAGCACGAGAACCGGATCACGCATATAAGCACGTCCAGCGTCAAGACCGGAATCGCCAACACCCTGGGTGAGGAGGACGCAGGTTATAGCACGGCGTATAACAGGGAAGGGGGGGGGGGCAAGATGGCAACTGTAACGCTGTCTCATCTTCATGCAGGGAATAAAGGCGCGGTGGGAATATCCTTCATGTTTAACGGCACTTCATTCGGATTTGTGAACTGTCATCTGACGTCGGGGAACGAGAAAACCGCCAGGTAAGTTCTGGTCTTTAGATCGCAGTCCTGAGTGTCCCGCCACTGCCTGTGCCATGCATATGAAAATGCTATACAATCACAGCATGTGGCGGTGGTGCTGTCCTGGCGGGAGGCAGGGGGTCGCTGTCCTGCTGGGAGGCGGGGGGTCGCTGTCCTGCTGGGAGGCGGGGGATCGCTGTCCTGCTGGGAGGCGGGGTGTCGCTGTCCTGGCGGGAGGCGGGGGGGTGTCGCTGTCCTGCTGGGAGACGGGGGGTCGCTGTCCTGCTGGGAGGTGGGGGGGGGTCGCTGTCCTGCTGGGAGGTGGGGGGGGTCGCTGTCCTGGTGGGGGGGGGGTCGCTGTCCTGCTGGGAGGTGTGGGGGGGGGGGTCGCTGTGCTGCTGGGAGGTGGGGGGGGGGTCGCTGTGCTGCTGGGAGGTGTGGGGGGGGGGTCGCTGTCCTGCTGGGAGGTGGGGTGGGTCGCTGTCCTGGTGGGGGGGGGGGGTCGCTGTCCTGCTGGGAGGTGTGTGGGGGGGGGGGGTCGCTGTGCTGCTGGGAGGTGGGGGGGGGGGGGTCGCTGTGCTGCTGGGAGGTGTGGTGGGGGGTCGCTGTCCTGCTGGGAGGTGGGGTGGGTCGGCGGGGGGTCGCTGTCCTGCTGGAGGCGGGGGTCGCTGTCCTGCTGGGAGGCGGGGGTCGCTGTCCTGCTGGAGGTGGGGTGGGTCGGCGGGGGGTCGCTGTCCTGCTGGGAGGCGGGGGGTCGCTGTCCTGCTGGGAGGCGGGGGGTCGCTGTCCTGCTGGGAGGCGGGGGGTCGCTGGGAGGCGGGGGGTCGCTGTCCTGCTGGGAGGCGGGGGGTCGCTGTCCTGCTGGGAGGTGGGGGGGTCGCTGTGCTGCTGGGAGGTGGGGGGTCGCTGTCCTGCTGGGAGGTGGGGGGGGTCGCTGTGCTGCTGGGAGGTGGGGGGGGTCGCTGTGCTGCTGGGAGGTGGGGGGGGTCGCTGTTCTGCTGGGAGGTGGGGTGGTCGCTGTCCTGCTGGGAGGCGGGGGGGTCGCTGTGCTGCTGGGAGGCGGGGGGCTGCTGTCCTGCTGGGAGGTGGGGGGGGTCGCTGTCCTGCTGGGAGGTGGGGGGGGTCGCTGTACTGCTGGGAGGTGGGGGGGGTCACTGTCCTGCTGGGAGGTGGGGGGGTCGCTGTCCTGCTGGGAGGCGGGGGGTCGCTGGCGGCGGGGGGATCGCTGTGCTGGTGGGAGGTGGGGGGGTTGCTGTCCTGCTGGGAGGTGTGTGGGGGGGGGGGGGGGGGGGGGGTTGCTGTGCTGCTGGGAGGTGGGGGGGGGTCGCTGTGCTGCTGGGAGGCGGGGGGTCGCTGTCCTGCTGGGAGGCGGGGGGTCGCTGTCCTGCTGGGAGGTGGGGGGGTCGCTGTGCTGCTGGGAGGTGGGGGGGGTCGCTGTGCTGCTGGGAGGTGGGGGGGTCGCTGTGCTGCTGGGAGGTGGGGGGGGTCGCTGTTCTGCTGGGAGGTGGGGGGGGTCGCTGTTCTGCTGGGAGGTGGGGGGGTCGCTGTCCTGCTGGGAGGCGGGGGGGGTCGCTGTCCTGCTGGGATGTGGTGGGGGGTCGCTGTCCTGCTGGGAGGTGGTGGGGGGGTCGCTGTGCTGCTGGGAGGTTGAGGGGGGTCGCTGTCCTGCTGGGAGGCGGGGGGTTGCTGTCCTGCTAGGAGGTCGGGGGGGGGGGGTCGCTGTCCTGCTGGGAGGCGGGGGGGTCGCTGTCCTGCTGGGAGGCGGGGGGGGTTTGCTGTCCTGCTAGGAGGGTCGGGGGGGGGGTCGCTGTTCTGCTGGGAGGCGGCGGGGTCGCTGTCCTGCTGGGAGGCGGGGGGGTCGCTGTCCTGCTGGGAGGCGGGGGGTCGCTGTCCTGCCTGGGAGGTGGGGGGTCGCTGTCCTGCTGGGAGGTGGGGGGGGTCGCTGTCCTGCTGGGAGGTGGGGGGGGTCGCTGTCCTGCCGGGAGGGCGGGGGGTCGCTGTCCTGCTGGGAGGTGGGGGGGGGTCGCTGTCCTGCTGGGAGGTGGGGGGGGGTCGCTGTCCTGCTGGGAGGTGGGGGGGGTCGCTGTCCTGCCGCGGGAGGTGGGGGGGTCGCTGTCCTGCTGGGAGGTGGGGGGGGGGGGGGCGCTTCCTCCATGTGGACACAGTTCAGGTGCCGCTCTGACATGTAACCGTCGTCCCTCAGACGTAACCAGAATTACCTGGACATCCTGCGGCTCCTCTCGCTCGGGGATAAGCAGCTGAACTCCTTTGACATTTCCCTCCGCTTCACTCACCTCTTCTGGTTCGGAGACCTGAACTACCGCCTGGACATGGATGTGCAGGTGAGGCCGGCTCCGGTGTACACCCAGATAGGGACGTTGTGGGTGCTGTGTCCCCTGGGTGCTCCTCCGCCCCGTTCTCATGTCATATTCCCGGATTACAGGAGATCCTGAATTTCATCAGCCGCAAGGAGTTTGAGCCGCTGCTGAAAGTCGACCAACTCAACCTGGAAAAGGAGAAGAACAAGATCTTCCTGCGATTCAGTAAGACCCGATCCCCAACATCACCCCCATCGCTCTACCTCCCCCCCAGCACTACTCCCCTCATCATCTCCTCTGTATTCCTCGCCCAGGTGAGGAGGAGATCACCTTCCCCCCCACGTATCGCTATGAGAGGGGCTCCCGGGACACATATGTGTGGCACAAGCACAAACCCACGGGGGTGAGTAGTCACATGGGTGAGGCGCGCCGTGCCTCGTGCCTCCGTCTGATGTAGTCATTGAGCTTCTTGTTCTTGGCTTATTCCAGGTACGGACTAATGTCCCCTCCTGGTGCGACCGGATCCTGTGGAAATCCCACCCGGAAACCCACATCATATGTAACTCTTACGGTGAGCGCAGGTTGTGGCAGCCGGGGATTGTGGGTACTGTGTGCACCTGTGATGTCATCTCCTGCTTCTCCTCCTCAGGCTGCACTGATGACATCATGACCAGTGACCACTCTCCAGTCTTCGCATCTTTCGAGGTCGGAGTGACGTCACAGTTTGTCTCGAAGAAAGGTCTGTGTTTTATACATAAAGTTTTTTTTACTGCTCAGCCCTTGTCCCCTGAGCTGACGATCCGTCTGGTGTCCAGGTCTACTGAAGCCATCGGAGCAGGCCTACATAGAGTTCGAGAACATCGAGGCCATCGTGAAGACGGCGAGCAGGACCAAGTTCTTCATCGAGTTTTATTCTGGATGTTTAGAGGGTGAGTGGATCCTGAGAGCACAGGACATAAGATGTACCACCCCCACCATCAGGGGCCCCGGGCTCATTCCAGGGGCCCTGTGTGTGAGGTGAGTGTGCCTTTAAGAGGACATCTTGTCTTCCACCAGAATATAAGAAGAGCAGCGAGAACGACAGTCAGAGCATCGACAACGTCAACTTCCTGAAGGTCCAGTGGTCGTCGCGACAACTGCCAACTGTGAGTGACCTGCTGCAGAGCATCGCCCCTCTACCTCCTAGTGATATATCCTGCAGATTATTACACCTCTCTATAGATCTGCAGAACATCGCTCTGTCCTCTCCACCTCCTGACAGATACATAGTGATATATCCTGCAGATTATTACACCTCTGACCTCTCTATAGATCTGCAGAACATCGCTCTGTCCTCTCCACCTCCTGACAGATACATAGTGATATATCCTGCAGATTATTACACCTCTGACCTCTAGAGATCTGCAGAACATCGCTCTGTCCTCTCCACCTCCTGACAGATACATAGTGATATATCCTGCAGATTATTACACCTCTGACCTCTAGAGATCTGCAGAACATCGCTCTGTCCTCTCTACCTCCTGACAGATACATAGTGATATATCCTGCAGATTATTACACCACTGACCTCTCTAGAGATCTGCAGAACATCGCTCTGTCCTCTCCACCTCCTGACAGATACATAGTGATATATCCTGCAGATTATTACACCTCTGACCTCTCTAGAGATCTGCAGAACATCGCTCTGTCCTCTCCACCTCCTGACAGATACATAGTGATATATCCTGCAGATTATTACACCTCTGACCTCTCTATAGATCTGCAGAACATCACTCTGTCCTCTCCACCTCCTGACAGATACATAGTGATATATCCTGCAGATTATTACACCACTGACCTCTAGAGATCTGCAGAACATCACTCTGTCCTCTCCACCTCCTGACAGATACATAGTGATATATCCTGCAGATTATTACACCTCTGACCTCTGTAGAGATCTGCAGAACATCGCTCTGTCCTCTCCACCTCCTGACAGATACATAGTGATATATCCTGCAGATTATTACAACCTCTGACCTCTACAGATCTGCAGAACATCGCTCTGTCCTCTCCACCTCCTGACAGATACATAGTGATATATCCTGCAGATTATTACACCTCTGACCTCTCTATAGATCTGCAGAACATCACTCTGTCCTCTCCACCTCCTGACAGATACATAGTGATATATCCTGCAGATTATTACACAACTGGCCCTCTCTAGAGATCTGCAGAACATCGCTCTGTCCTCTCTACCTCCTGACAGATACATAGTGATATATCCTGCAGATTATTAACACCTCTCTATAGATCTGCAGAACATCACTCTGTCCTCTCTACCTCCTGACAGATACATAGTGATATATCCTGCAGATTATTACACCTCTCTATAGATCTGCAGAACATCGCTCTGTCCTCTCCACCTCCTGACAGATACATAGTGATATATCCTGCAGATTATTACACCTCTCTATAGATCTGCAGAACATCGCTCTGTCCTCTCCACCTCCTGACAGATACATAGTGATATATCCTGCAGATTATTACACCCCTGACCTCTGTAAGAGATCTGCAGAACATCGCTCTGTCCTCATCCACCTCCTAACAGATACATAGTGATATATCCTGCAGACTATTACACCTCTGACCTCTCTAGAGATCTGCAGAACATCGCTCTGTCCTCTCCACCTCCTGACAGATACATAGTGATATATCCTGCAGACTATTACACCTCTGACCTCTCTAGAGATCTGCAGAACATCGCTGTGTCCTCTCCACCTCCTGACAGATACATAGTGATATATCCTGCAGATTATTACACCTCTGACCTCTAGAGATCTGCAGAACATCGCTCTGTCCTCTCCACCTCCTGACACACACATCCACATAGTTTGCAGATTATTACATACTGCCCCCAGGTGGCGCTGCCCTCTGTGTATTACACCCCGTCTCTCTCCTGCTCTTCCAGTTGCGGCCCATCCTCTCTGAGATCGAGTACCTCCAGGACCAGCACTTACTGCTGACGGTGAAGTCCATGGATGGATACGAGTCGTACGGTGAGGACGGGGTAACGTGACGCCTCGGGTGCCTCCATGTAGATCACAGTGAGGATATGATCCTGCCAGGGACTATAGCATGCCTTAAAGGGGTTGTCCAGCCTAGGAGCTGACTTTACTCCTCCCGGTAACTTAGCTGTCACGGTGCCGCAGCTCTGTTCCCGTTGTGTCGGGTCACGGCTGCCATGACTATTCTGCACCCAGTTGTGCCATAGAGGGCGCCCCACCCTCTGACTGCCCTGATGCCACTGCCATTAGTGATGTAAGATCCCACCGGGACTTAGGAGTACTGTTGGGTTGTAAGTCAGGTAGGTTCTGGTGTATCAGACGGGTGACATGAGATACGTGTGTGCAGATGTATAGAGGAGTTATCCTAATGGTATAGTCTGGTGTAGGTTTCAGCCCGTTCACTCACAGCAAGCAGAGATCTATGGCAGGACAATGGTCAAGCTTTTACCTTCACGAAGCTGTCGGAGTATCAGACGTGGAGCCGTCATCTGATAATCCGGCACGACCACTGCTCAGATCCCGGATTATCAGATGTTGGATGAGAGGCGTCTGCACCGTAAGCACGTCACGTGTCTCCCCCTGCAGGCGAGTGCGTCATCGCGCTGAAGTCCATGATCGGCAGCACGGCGCAGCAGTTCCTCACCTACCTGTCTCACCGGGGAGAGGAGACGGGGAACATCCGGGGCAACATGAAGGTTCGGGTGCCCGCCGAGCGCATGGGAACCAGAGAGCGGCTTTACGGTAAGAGAAAAAAACGGCACAGGCCGAGGGGGAGGGGCTTCAGAAACCGCGGTCACCTGACCTGACTTCTTCTCTTCCTCCAGAATGGATCAGTATCGACAAAGACGAGACCGGAGCGGTGAAAGGGAAACCGCCGTCCATGTCCCGCCCCAACCACGAGTACTCCAAGTAATACCCTTCCCCCGCGCCGCACCCCCCCCCCCCACTTGCTTTGATGATGTCATCAATCCATTCCTGTTTCTCTCTGGTCCTAGATCCAGCAGCAGGAAGCACCCGTCAGCTGAGGCGCCCGCTCCTGGGCTCGGAAAGCTGTTTGAGGAGCCTGAGAAAGGCCCGGGTCACGTGACCGGCCGCCCGCCTGCTGCACTGCCCACCAAGGAGGACCCGGCACTGGCACGGTGAGTGCAGCCTAACCAAAATCCTTTATTACCTCGTCACTTCACGTCTTATGCTGCAGTCACCTCCAGAGCTGCACTCACAGACCCGCCAGTTTATGTTCCCATGCATTCCTCTGCCTGCTGGTTAACGTCTGCTCTGCTGCAGTGCATTATGGGAGTTGTAGTGCAGACTCTGAACAAGTGGCTTGGGATCTCGGCTGCGTCTGTCTGCACAGCGCTAGTAAACGTCTCGCCGCAGCTCTCGTGTGACTGGAGTATAAGACCTCAAAGTACAGGTGAGTGCAGCTTTGGAAGTGACTGGAGTATAAGAAAAGCAATGGATTTATAAAGTATAACCTCTTTGGATCCCTTTAGGATTTGGGGGGTAGTTACCGCCATCAGCAGCTGCAGGACATAGAGCGCCCCGGGGGTAGCTGCAGTCTTGCTGTGTACTGCCCCTTTAAGCTGCTGCTTGCAGGGTGTCCGGGGCAGGACGCAGACCTTGATCACTGTGTATTTTTCCCCTTCCAGGTGTAAGATGGAGGCGCAGGCAGAAGGCGATGGACTGGGCTCAAAGAACAGCTTCAATAACCCCGCCTACTACGTCCTGGAGGGCGTCCCCCATCAGATTTTACCCCCCGATGGGCAGGCGGCCCCCAAGAACAAAGTCCAGATCACGGTTCCAGCGCAGCGGCGTCCATTCCAGCACAGCTCCAGGAGCGAGGAGACTTCGTCCGACGAAGATGTCGGCACCCTGAATCTGCCGCCCCCCGATTTCCCGCCTCCTCCTCTCCCAAAATCGGCCGAGTTTGAGATGCTGGATAATCCATTTTACATGACGACCAGCGAGCTGCACCCCAGACCGTCTGAGGAGGCCGATCAGCGCAAAGTCCGGGTGGGCGTCACCTTCAGCGACTTCCCTGAAACAAAGTATCACCCCAAAACCACGTCCCGGCCTCCTATACCCACCCCTCAGCCCTCCTATATGGCGGAGACTCACACCGCGCACCAGGATGACCGCTCCTGCTCCGTGCTGCAGATGGCGCGCACCCTTAGTGAGGTGGACTATTCAGGGAGCAAGGCGGAGCCTCAGAGCCGCTCCGCCCACCTCATGTCCGGGAAAGGCAAGATGGAGCTTCCTCCCCGCAGCATGGACTTCAACCGGCCCCTGGTCTTCCCACCGCACTGCATCCGCGAGAGCATCCAGGAAGACCTGGCCGAGGAGGTAGGAGCCGATTGAGTCTCGTCCCCCTCTGTCATTGGTTATATCAGTTCCTGGGAAAGTTGGGTGACAACCAACTGAGCCACTGTCACAGCTCTCACAATCACCCAGCTTTCCTGGGCCCCTGAATGCCATATCTGCCTATGTATGTAATGATACAACTGTCCACTGTGTATCGTCCTCTCTCCCCTGATGACGCCCGTCTTCTCTCCCCCGATGACGCCCCCGTCTTCTCTCCCCCGATGACGCCCCCGTCTTCTCTCCCCCGATGACGCCCCCGTCTTCTCTCCCCCGATGACGCCCCCGTCTTCTCTGCCCCCGATGACGCCCCCGTCTTCTCTCCCCCGATGACGCCCCCGTCTTCTCTCCCCCGATGACGCCCCCGTCTTCTCTCCCCGATGACGCCCCGTCTTCTCTCCCCCGATGACGCCCCCGTCTTCTCTCCCCCGATGACGCCCCCGTCTTCTCTCCCCCGATGACGCCCCCCGTTCTTCTCTCCCCGATGACGCCCCCGTCTTCTCTCCCCGATCCCCCCGTCTTCTCTCTCCCCCGATGACGCCCCCGTCTTCTCTCCCCCGATGACGCCCCCGTCTTCTCTCCCCGATGACGCCCCCGTCTTCTCTCCCCCGATGACGCCCCCGTCTTCTCTCCCCCGATGATGACGCCCCCGTCTCTTCTCTCTCCCCCGATGACGCCCCCGTCTTCTCTCCCCGATGACCCCCCGATGACGCCCCCGTCTTCTCTCCCCCGATGACGCCCCCGTCTTCTCTCCCCGACGCCCCCGTGATGACGCCCCCGTCTTCTCTCCCCCGATGACGCCCCGTCTTCTCTCCCCCGATTGATGACGCCCCCGTCTTCTCTCCCCCGATGACGCCCCCGTCTTCTCTCCGATGACGCCCCGTCTTCTCTCCCCCGATGACGCCCCCGTCTTCTCTCCCCCGATGACGCCCCCGTCTTCTCTCCCCGATGACGCCCCCGTCTTCTCTCCCCCGATGACGCCCCGTCTTCTCTCCCCCGATGACGCCCCCGTCTTCTCTCCCCCGATGACGCCCCCGTCTTCTCTCCCCCGATGACGCCCCCGTCTTCTCTCCCCGATGACGCCCCCGTCTTCTCTCCCCGATGACGCCCCCGTCTTCTCTCCCCCGATGACCCCGTCCCCCGATGCCCCGTCTTCTCTCCCCCGATGACGCCCCCGTCTTTCTCTCCCCCGATGACGCCCCCGTCTTCTCTCCCCCGATGACGCCCCCGTCTTCTCTCCCCCGATGACGCCCCCGTCTTCTCTCCCCCGATGACGCCCCCGTCTTCTCCCTTACAGGCCATGTACCAGGGGGGTCGTAACTCTCTGCAGGGTTCCAGTGTTGGCGAGTGGCTCCGGGCCATCGGGCTGGAGAGATATGAGGAGGGGCTCATCCACAACGGCTGGGACGACCTGGAATTCCTCAGGTATGAAGATATGTGTACAGTATGATGTATATACTACTATCAGCCATATAACATATGGGGACAACTCCATGTCTGCAGAATGGGACGTCCAACAAGCGCACGGGTTCATATACTTTCCTCACTTACTGATATGTACTTTGATGGCAGTTAGAGTGTTCACCACTAGGTGGCAGCAGAACACAGCAGGATGATACATGCAGTGCTCACAATAGGGGGCCGCCAGATGAGACCAGACCGGGGAGCAGTCCAGCATGGCCGCCAGGGGTGGCCTAATTATAAGACATTATATGGGGAGCCAGGGGCGGACTGGGAACTAAAAGTGGCCCTGGGAAAAAAGGACAAAGGGGCCCGGATTGCACACGGATCCAAATTGACAGAACGCGGGGCGACATAATTAGGCAGGGACAACGGAAGTAGACAGGACCTTACTGTAATGTGATCACCTCTCCTGCTTATACAGAGGAGCCAATCTGAGCAAGCAGAGCTGCAGTGTAAAGAAAGGAGGACAGAGCAGGAGCCTAATGAATGTCTAATGAGCTAAGGCTACTTTCACACTAGCGTTTTTAAATTCCGGTATTGAGTTCCGTCATAGGGGCTCAATACCGGAAAAAAACGTTTCAGTTTTGACAATGAATGGCGACAAAACTGAACTGAAGAGAACGGAGGCTCCTGAAAGCATTCTGTACCGTCTTCAGACCGGAGAACAAACCGCAGCATGCTGTCCAGGCATCCGCACCAAGACGGATCCGGAATGACCCCCAATGCAAGTCAATGGGGACGGATCCGTTTGGTGTGGACACACCAGTAATCCGGATCTGTCCTCCATTGACTTGCAATGGGGGGTCATTCCGGATCCGGCTACAGAGATACACACATACTCCAGGGACGCGGGCAGCATGTCGTCACGCGCCTCCTGCGCGCAGCTATGACGTTTCCCCACTGTGCCCAGCAGAGGGCGCTGTGGGGAATCGTCATAACTGCGGGCAGGAGACGCGTGAAGACGTTCTGCCGGTGTCCCTGGAGTATGTGTGTGTGTATGTATGTCTGTGTCTTGTTCCAATGTGTGGGTCCGGACGCTGTGCGGCTCCACACATGTATCAGCGGCAGTACGGATCCGTCGGCACCCTTTAGGTGCCGGATCCGTGCTGCCGCTAGTGTGAAAATAGCCTAAGAGTTAGAGCACAGGCACCAATAGACAATTAATCGTAGCTGTTCCCTAATGGAGCAGAGCTGCAGTGTAAAGCACGGGCGAAAGAAAGCAGACAGGAAATGGATTTCAGGGTAAGGATGACCCATACCAGTGGCTTGGGCCGTAGAATAGTCTGCGATGCTCTGCAGGACGGTTCAGTGTGACTATGTATAAGGGTGCGATCATCTGCAGAGCTCATCTCTTCACCTTGTGTCTTGCAGCGACATTGTGGAGGAGGATCTGGAGGAGGCGGGTGTACTGGACGCCGCCCACAAGAAGATCATATTGGACAACCTGCAGCTCAGGAAGTAGGCCCCCGCCCCCCGCGTGTTTACAATGCTGCACCTTACCTGGCTCCGCCCCCCCGGGGCCACACCGTCACTGAAGCCTTACGCAGGATATTCCTGTCAGCGCTCATGCTGTGTTGCTGGACAACGGCGCCGCCCCCTCCCCCTATACATTTCTATAGATTTGACGTGTCCGTATTCTTAGTAGTTACTAATATGGCGCACGCTCCTCGCAGCCGCCGACTTTTTATATTGTTACCTTTTCTATATATTTAATATGTTTTCACATTTCAATGTTAGACCAAAATGGCCGCCGCGCCTGTCCTGGACAGTATCTTGTGGCCGCCGGCTGCCATCTTGTCTGCTGTTATTATGCATCGGTGCCTTATAACCTCCCCCTCCCCGCCCCAGGACTTAAATATGTGTGATCCAGGGAGACTGCTGATAAAAAAGGGAACCGGGGTTTCTGGGCCAATCACGTGTCAGTTTGCTGGACTTGGAGAATTGATTGGTCTGTTAGTCTGCGGGTGTCATGGTGGATCGATGCATCTACCCCCGGAGCAGGGACTGTGTAGCGCTGACCCCCGCTGGACTGTGTGCGCGCGTACTCAGGTAGAAACGGGAACTAATGACCGTAGAGCTGAAGAATGGGGCTCATTCACCCTCCTGGACTGGGGGTCGAATTAACCCCAATGTCTGACGCGCCGACCCCCGCAGTGCTCCGGACATATGAGGGTCATTGGGCAGTCAAACTTAGGAGTCATTTTCAATTTACTTATCCGTGTACAGATCCCGTGTCTTCTACTCCGGTCACCACCAAAGCTGCATTCACCGTCTACAGCCGCTATCCTGGTAGCTGTGGAGCAGTGAGCGGCCTCACACCTCTACACTGCCCTCTGCGGGCGTATTGAGCACACTCCGCTGCGTTGCATTTTGGGAGATACAGAATTTGCAATAGGAATTGCGGAAAAGTTGGGTGAATTATAGAGTGTTGTGGTGTCGGAGGGGGGCTGCTGTCAGAGTTGTCAGCGCAGCTTTGGATGTGACTGAAGATCCGCGCATAATAAGCAAAACTTGCGCAGAACGGTTCACTATATGATAGTGGGAGGGGCAAGTGTGATGTGGGAGGAGCTTATCAAATTGGATTATCATGGAGCTTATGGTGCAGGTGAATAGTGACATCATCACTTACACATGATAACCTCTAACACAATGCTGCCAGCCTCCCACATGCCCATCACTGCCAGCCGTACCCTACCTATCAGCCCATGGGCAGCCTGGGTCATGTAATGACAGCTCACGGACAGCAGGGGGCAGTGTATGCTGGTGGTGCTGCTGCTTCTAGTGACTGGAGTCCTGTGTGTCACTGCATTTCTATGGGAGGTTCCTTACCAATGTGGGAAGTCCTGGCCACAGCGCCCCCTGGTGCTTGACATTGGTATCGAGCCCCAGAAAAAGGGAAGTGAGACTCGTTCCTGGTTATGACTGAACAGCTGCCATGTTGTCAGCACCGCACTAACGACCGGACGTTACTCATTAATACTCCTGTGTTTTGACAATAAAAAAAACAAAAAAAACAAGCTGTGTCTTCTGTTTCCGCAAATAATCAGACCGGAGATGATTATCAGCAGGGCTGAGGGGAATCCTTAAAGGGGAAATCCACATAATACCTGAAAATCTCCCAGACTCTCACATTTTCTACAACAAATTTTACTGTTACTCTTCCTTTTTTCCTTCCTGCATGTTGTAATATCTGCTGGCATCTAGTCTTATAACTGTACATTGTGCAATTCCTTTATTATTCCTACTAGAAATTTATGAAAGAATGGGCAGCACTCTGCAATAAAGGTCCATCTGGATGTCCCTGCGCGGTCTGACACTGTCCAAACCATGCTGCCAGTGGTGGAATGAGCAGGGACACATCCCCATCTGGTAACACCCTGATGGACCTTTATCTCAGACTACTAGCAATTCATCCTTATGGAAGAACTCCCGCAAAAATATTTATTCTCTGACCTGTTAGAAAGGTGCATTATGTAATCTGTAGTGAATGCAATCTTCTCATCAGAGACTGCATTTCTGAGTTATCCCCTCTCTTCTTATTGTAGCTGGGTCATGTGACCAACTCCCTGACCTCCAACTGACCCAGGACAGGAAGCCAGTTACTGCTCTATTCATTCCTATGAGACTGAAAGTGAGGCTCCCATAGGAATACATAGAGAATTAGACTTCCTGTCCACACATAAGATGCTGTGTTATCTGGTGAGTCTGATTGCTGGTCACATGACACAGATAAGAAACATCAGGATTATATAAGTCAAAAATACAGACACTGGTAAGAAAATGACATTCACTACAGATGACATCATGTACATTTCTAGCAGGACATGGAATAAAATTTTTTGCGGGAGTTCTTCTTTAGACATCTAGTGGTAATAATAGAACCAATATCTGAAAAGATACTCCAGAATTGTTAATAAATTACAAATGGAAGTATCTGCTAAAATATTGATGTCGGGAGAGATGACAGGTCCTCTTTCAGCACTGATGTATGTTCTCTATGATGGGAGGAGCATCAAATGTACAAGAGTCACCTACTGCTAAGTAATGTAAGAAGAATGAGGAAAGTCAGGGCTGTTTTCTTCATATTCTGCTTCTCCCTCTATACAAAAAAATCTCCTATAATACTGCCCCTATATACAAGACTAAAACTAATATACTATTGCATCGTATGTACAAGAATATAACTACTATAATACTGCCTCCTATGTACAAGAATATAACTACTATAATACTGCTCCTATGTACAGGAATATAACTGCTATAATACTGCCTCCTATGTACAAGAATATAACTACTATAATACTGCCCCTATGTACAAGAATATAACTGCTATAATACTGCCTCCTATGTACAAGAATATAACTACTATAATACTGCTCCTATGTACAAGAATATAACTATATAATAATGTACTGCTCTATGTACAAGAATATAACTACTACTATAATACTGCCTCCTATGCTATACAGAATATAACTACTATAATACTGCTCCTATGTACAAGAATATAACTAATAAAATACTGCTCCTATGTACAAGAATATAACTACTATAATACTGCTCCTATGTACGAGAATATAACTACTATAATACTGCTCCTATGTACAGAATATAACTACTATATATACTGCGCTCTATGTACAAGAATATAATACTATAATACTGCCTCCTATGTACAAGAATATAACTACTAATAATACTGCTCCTATGTACAGAATATAAATACTATAATACTGCCTATGTACGAAGAATATAACTACTATAACTGCTCCTATGTACGAGAATAACTACTATAAATACTGCTCCTATGTACGAGAATATAACTACTATAATACTGCCTCCTATGTACGAAGAATATAACTACTATAATACTCTCCTATGTACGAAGAACTATAACTACTATAATACTGCTCCTATGTACGAGAATATAACTACTATAATATACTGCTCTCCTATGTACAAGAATAAATAACTACATATAACTACTATGCTCCTATGTACGAGAATACTATAACTACTATAATACTGCTCCTATGTACAAGAATATAACTACTATAATACTGCTACTATGTACAGAATATAACTACTATAATACTGCTCCTATGTACAAGAATATAACTACTATAATACTGCTCCTATGTACAAGAAATACTAACTACTATAATATAACTGCCTCCTATATACAAGAATATAACTACTATATAATACTGCTCCTATGTACAGAATATAAACTACTATAATACTGCCTCCTATGTACAAGAATATAACTACTATAATACTGCTCCTATGTACAAAGATATAACTAGCTATAATACTGCTCCTATGTACAAGAATATAACTGCTATATAATACTGCTCCTATGTACAAGAATATAACTACTATAATACTGCTCCTATGTACGAAGAATATAACTTACTATAATACTGCTCCTATGTACGAAGAATATAAACTACTATAATACTGCCTCCTATGTACGAGAATATAACTACTATAATACTGCTCCTATGTACGAGAATATAACTACTATATACTGCTCCTATGTACGAGAATATAACTACTTAATACTGCTCCTATGTACAGAATATACTCTATAATACTGCTACTATGTACAAGATATAGCTACTATAATACTGCTACTATGTACAAGAATATAACTACTATAATACTGCTACTATGTACAAGAAATATAACTACTATAATACTGCCCCTATGTACAAGAATATAACTACTATAATACTGCCTCCTATATACAAGAATATAACTACTATAATACTGCCTCCTATATACAAGAATATAACTACTATAAATACTGCCGTCCTATATACAAGAATATAAACTACTATGATACTGCTTCCTATGTACAGGAATAGAACTACTATAATACTGCCTCCTATGTACAGGAATATAACTACTATAATACTGCTCCTATGTACAAGAATATAACTACTATATAATACTGCTCCTCCTATGTACAAGAATATAACTTACTATAATACTGCTCTATGTACAAGAACTATAACTACTATAATACTGCCTCCTATGTACAAGAATATAACTACTATAATACTGCTCTATATACAAGAATATAACTACTATAATACTGCTCCTATGTACAGGAATATAACTACTATAATACTGCTCCTATGTACAAGAATATAACTACTATAATACTGCCTCCTATGTACAAGAATATAACTACTATAATACTGCTCCTATGTACAAGAATATAACTACTATAATACTGCTCCTATGTACAAGAATATAACTACTATAATACTGCTCCTATAGATAATATACATGACATAATACAGAATGCAGTTTTGCAGCTTTACAATAAATTACACTTTATTTGGAGGATTATAAATTACAGGACGTTGGAGGAGACATTTCGGTGATGACCTTGGTAGCGGTATAGAGGTCGGATTACAGAGGTATATAGGGACATAGATATATACGGGGAGTTTAACCCTTACACCTCCCTTTTCTCCTCGGCACTGCCGCCCTCCATCACACAGTATTACGTTATGTCCTTGTGGTGTTTGTTCCCTTTCCCTTCTTTACTTCTAAAGTGACCTTTTTGTCACCTGGAAAATACAAAAACTTTCTATATTATGTACAGTAATGTACAGTCGGGCTGTCAGGTCAGTGCTCTGCAATATGGCCGCCCACACTGTAATGATTCCGTTATAATCGGACCTTCTCTCACTTCTCTCTCTGGCTGTGTCATTATGGGGTCTGGATATCACATGATCTCTTATGCCCCTCCCCCTTGAGAACTGTCCAATCACAAGAGAAGTCACAGCTCACAAACAAGAAAAGACTTCCTTATAAAGTGTCCGGGGGAGGGGCTTACTTCGAGGGACATTTGAAGGATGTTTTGGCGTCCATTTTTTCAGACTCGATTGGACAGATTATTTAAATATAACAAGAATTGCCAAAAAATATGGTTATAAATCTCAATCCTAAGAGCGGTGTAACATGAAACCTTGACCTGTCTCCCATAGCAACCAACAACCAATCGGTATATGAGATGACTGGTTGCTATGGGTGACAAAGCGGAATCCATGATAGATTTTTTTCACCCTTAATACAAACATTTTCTTTGGTTTTTAGAAACAAAGGAGAAGGTGGTAAAATAGTCGCCTTCCGAACGTCCCGCGAGTCCTGCCGCCGCCCTGCTTTCTGTACAAAAATGTCAGGAAGTTAAATACAATAAATAATAAATAAAACTACACAATGGTGGATAACGAGCGGCGGGTGGGGGGCGGATCCCCCAATCACAGTGGACGTTCGCCATCTTGGACTTAGTTTATGTTCTGTACAGGTTTTGTCGGCTGTGTCCAGGTCTGGGGCCGACCCAGAAAATTTACGTCTTTTTGGCGTTTTATGAAATCGCCCTGTGGCGTCCTCCGCCATCGTCCCTCGTTACTTAGAACAGATTTGTTTTAAGGGCGTTTGGTTTCCGATGAAAAGTGGAGAGGACGCCGGCAAAGGGTCCCGGCACCGCGTCGGTTGGCTGCCAGGCTTTCAGGAGGTCTGCCGTGCTGGTGCTGCTGCTGGTGGGGACTCCAGGCCACACTGGGGGCTTCAAGGTCTGACTGGTATGACTGGGGGGAACCATGCTCACTCCGGTGCCCGGGCTGGGACTCAGACTGCCCCCCGGACTGTTGAGGCTGGTCGCGGTGGGCAGGGAAGCGGTGCTGTCGGGGGTTGGGCTGCAGTTGGATTCCTTGGACTCATCGTCCTCTGATGAAGATCTTGGGTCGGACTTTTTGCTGTTGGTTCCTCCGCTGCTGCCGCTTCCGTTTTTGGAATTTGCCGCCCTTTCCTGCTTACGGAATTTAGCTCTTCTGTTCTGGAACCAAACCTGAGGATGGAAGGAGAAGAGTGTAAGACAACTCATGGGGGCACCCCAACCTGAATGTGTGTACAATAGTGAGTGCAGCTCTGGAGTATAATACAGGATGTAACTCAGGATCAGTACAGGATAAGTAATGTATGTACACAGTGACTGCACCAGCAGAATAGTGAGTGCAGCTCTGGAGTATAATACAGGATGTAACTCAGGATCAGTACAGGATAAGTAATGTATGTACACAGTGACTGCACCAGCAGAATAGTGAGTGCAGCTCTGGAGTATAATACAGGATGTAACTCAGGATCAGTACAGGATAAGTAATGTATGTACACAGTGACTGCACCAGCAGAATAGTGAGTGCAGCTCTGGAGTATAATACAGGATGTAACTCAGGATCAGTACAGGATAAGTAATGTATGTACACAGTGATTGCACCAGCAGAATAGTGAGTACAGCTCTGGAGTATAATACAGGATGTAACTCAGGATCAGTACAGGATAAGTAATGTATGTACACAGTGACTGCACCAGCAGAATAGTGAGTGCAGCTCTGGAGTATAATACAGAATAAGTAATGGTCTACTGTTTATGGATATTATTTCTATAGGTAACCTGTAATGAGGGGGTTCAGTGGTGACATAATGTATCCGGTCCCTCCTATTGCTTTGTCTCTGGATAGTTACCTGCACCCGGGCCTCAGTCAGGTCGATCTTTAGCGCCAGCTCCTCTCGGGTGTAGATATCTGGGTAGTGGGTTTCAGCGAATACTCTCTCCAGTTCCTTTAGCTGGGAGCTGGTGAAGGTGGTCCGGATCCTTCGCTGCTTCCTCTTCTCATTGATGCTGGAGGGGTCGGAGAAGAACTTGTAGGGCACTGGGAACAGAAGGAGAAGGGTCACACATGAGAACAGCATCTAAGACATGATATCTGACAGCACAGGACGGTTCTTGTGTGGGGAGTGGAGGTAAACAGATGGGACTGTTCCCTCAGCCTCCTCAGCTTACAGAGTCCTATCCAAACCCTGAGTATTCAGAATAGTGGAGGCTGGCAGGGACTAGTGAGGGATACTGGAGGCTGACAGGGACCAGTGAGGGATACTGGAGGCTGGTGGGGACCAGTGAGGGATACTGGAGGCTGGCGGGGACCAGTGAGGGATACTGGAGGCTGGCGAGGACCAGTGAGGGATACTGGAGGCTGGCGGGGACCAGTGAGGGATACTGGAGGCTGGCGGGGACCAGTGGAGGGATACTGGAGGCTGGCGGGGACCAGTGAGGGATACTGGAGGCTGGCGGGACCAGTGAGGGATACTGGAGGCTGGCGGGGGACCAGTGAGGGATACTGGAGGCTGGCGGGGACCAGTGAGGGATACTGGAGGCTGGCGGGGACCAGTGAGGGATACTGGAGGCTGGCTTGGACCAGTGAGGGATACTGGAGGCTGGCGGGGACCAGTGAGGGATACTGGAGGCTGGCAGGGGACCAGTGAGGGATACTAGAGGCTGGCAGAGACAATGATGGACCAGCGAGGGATACTGGAGGCTGGCAGGGACCAGTGAGGGATACTGGGAGGCTGGCAAGGACCAGTGAGGGATACTGTAGCTGGCAGACACTGAGAGCATACAGAGGTGGCAGGACTAGTGAGGGATACTGGAGGCTGGCAGGGACTAGTGAGGGATACTGTAGCTGGCAGGGACCAGTGAGGGATACTGTAGGCTGGCAGGACACTGAGGGATACTGTAGGCTGGCAGGGACCAGTGAGGGATACCGGAGGCTAGCAGAGACAATGATGGATACTGGGTGCGGGCAGGGACCAGCGAGGGGATACTGGAGGCTGGCAGGGGACTAGTGAGGGATACTGGAGGTTGGCAGAGACCAGTAAGGGATACTGGAAGCTGGCAGACACTTGAGAGGCATACTGGAGGCTGGCAAGGACGCAGTGAGGGATACTGTAGGCTGGCAGACACTTGGGAGGCATACTAGAGGCTGGCAGGGACCAGTGAGGGATACTGTAGGCTGGCAGGGACTAGTGAGGGATACTGTAGGCTGGCAGGGACTAGTGAGGGATACTGTAGGCTGGCAGGGACCAGTGAGGGATACTGGAGGCTGGCAAGGACCAGTGAGGGATACTGTAGGCTGGCAGACACTTGAAGAGGCATACTAGAGGCTGGCAAGGACCATGAGGGATACTGTAGGCTGGCAGGGACTAGTGAGGGATACTGTAGGCTGGCAGGGACAGTGAGGGATACTGGAGGCTGGCAGGACAGTGGGGGATACTGTAGGCTGGCAGACACTTGGGGCATACTAGAGGCTGGCAAGGCCAGTGAGGGAATACTGTAGGCTGGCAGGACTAGTGAGGATACTGTAGGGCTGGCAGGGACTAGTGAGGGATACTGGAGGCTGGCAGGACAGTGAGGGATACTGTAGGCTGGCAGACACTTGAGAGGCATACTAGAGGCTGGCAAGCCAGTGGGATACTGTAGGCTGCAGGGACTAGTGAGGGATACTGTAGGCTGGCAGGGACTGTGAGGGATACAGCTGGCAGGATTAGGCTGGCAGGGCTAGGGCTGTAGGCTGGCTAGTGAGGGATACTGTAGGCTGGCAGGGACCAGTGAGGGATACTGTAGGCTGGCAGACACTTGAGAGGCATACTGGAGGCTGGCAGGGACCAGTGAGGATACGGAGGCTAGCAGAGACAATGATGGATACTGGGTGCCGGCAGGGACCAGCGAGGGATACTGGAGGCTGGCAGGGACTAGTGAGGGTACTGAAGGGCAGAGACCAGTAAGGGATACTGGAAGCTGGCAGACATTTGAGAGGCATACTGGAGGCTGGCAAGGACCAGTGAGGGATACTGTAGGCTGGCAGACACTTGGGAGGCATACTAGAGGCTGGCAGGGATCAGTGAGGGATACTGTAGGCTGGCAGAGGACTAGTGAGGGATACTGTAGGCTGGCAGGGACCAGTGAGGGATACTGTAGGCTGGCAGACACTTGAGAGGCATACTGGAGGCTGGCAGGTACCAGTGAGGGATACTGGAGGCTGGCAGAGACAATGATGGATACTGGGTGCTGACAGGGACCAGCGAGGAATACTGGAAGCTGGCAGGGACCAGTGAGGGATACTGGAGACTGTCACTGGCACAGATGGTAGCTCTTGGCCTCTAGCAGGCAGTATGTGCTGGGCTCTGTAGTCCTCCTCCTGGTCTGGGTGGTCAGAGATCTCCCGTCCATTATCCAGTAAGCAGCAGTAATTAGACTCATTAAAGGGGCCGTGTCCTCATTTACAGTTGTAATGGCCCCATCGCACAGCTGCAATGCCGGCACAGGCGGGAGGCGACCCTCCATTCACATTCCGCACATTAGAATGGGCTGGGAGGGGCCCCTGGCTGGGCCCCTGCAGTGAGGGCGCTGGACACAATGTGAACACTTCAAAGGAAGGATCAGTCTCCAGGGGTCTCCACAACTTTGAAGCCTCAGTCCTCATAGGGAGCCGAGCCCCGCGCCCTCCACGACCGGAACCCCCCATAACGAGGACACTCCCCATCTCTGCACTTACTCAGCACCCCCAAACAAAGGACCCCCCCCCCCAACACCAAATACACCAAGTCCTTCACTGGGCTCTACAAGTATCGTATAGCAGCACCCGGAGAACCTCAATACATCACCCAGCATCTGCCCTTCTATTATATCGGGATAGCAATGACTTCGTACACATTATTATTAGCAGTATTATTACCTCCAACAATGTACATCAACTGATGTCCTTATAATCTGCAAGTTATTATAATAGCATATAACTGAGATGCCATCATTTCATAACATTACTGTTTATGTCGTGATATGAAGCTTTCCTTATACTATAAACATTTTCCAGTTATTTGTATTTCACCCGAATTAAAGTGACACAAAGTGAAGCATCCTCATCATCATCCTCCTAATAATAGCGAAAAACGATCATATTCCTCTATTACTATCACTAATTATTATTATTACAGCCATTTCGCGATATATCGGCATCAAGGATCTTTACAGAATGTCATTTTCCATGATTCATTAATGATTTCTTCTAATATATAAAATATTTAAAATACAGAATAATCATCCTTATATCGAGGGTTACATAAAGATATCAGGATATTATATGTACAGTATATGTTTATATATTATCGTGTCATGATATTATATTTATATATAATTTTCTCTTATGATATAAAGATAATGCAAATAATAAAACATTAAGGCAAACGCAGAATCATCACATGATCGTAGAATTGGTTATATCAGGAGATGAGGGTTTCTATATAATGTCAGGACAGTAAAGTGATGTATTTATTTGTATCTGTGTTATTATAAGTGTCTATCAGATGCGTTAATATAATGTACAGATTATAGTGATGTGATAGATATACAATGCATTACACATTGCGATATAGAATATGGTGATATCAAAGTTTCCTATTTATATTGGGATTTTGTAGTAAAACAGTTTCCATTATAATTTTCGGGATTACAAACAGAGAACTACAAGCATGATACCTAATATCGCGATCTAAGGGTTTAATATGGGCAGGTCTATTTTCTAGAGAGGTTTAGAAAATGATCTTAAGAAATGACTTAATAATAAAGAAAACGAAATAATTAATATAACAAGAATAAAACGAAGATTATACAGTTCTATCGCGATATGAGAATTTTCCTAACAAAATATAAAGATAACAAAAATGACATTTATTTAAGGGGGAATTATTCGTTTCAGAACCCTAATATAATGGGGAAAAATATTCCATAAGGATGTGCAGTAAAGTGTTAGTAGTATCACGATATTATAAAGAATATTTTATCATAGTATAAATAACTGTTTTCCAGTAACAGGAAGGTATCACGAAATCGCGATATAATCAGAATGTAATTATTTCATCTCTATGACACAAGCAATAGTCATAAAAGCTACAAGAACCTTCTCATTGTGTCCCGATTACAGATCTGACCGCATGACATTGTGTCGGGATTACAGATCTGATTGCATGACATTGTGTGCGATTACACACCTGATTGCATGACAGCAAATGTAGCCATAAAACTAATTAGATAGATATACAAATGAGTTACTATTAAGCAACCAGATGAGAGGACCCGTTTTCTATAGTTCATGATGATGATGATGGGAGTTATAGTTACCGTGGTATTCGGCGACATTCTAATTTTTACAGAAATACTGGACAATGCTGTCCTGATATGCTAAATATAAACAATCCTTTCGGACACCGGAATCTTGAAGAAGCCAAGAGAGAAGTAAGGTGACCCCATTCTGAATGCACTCATGATATAACGAATTGTTGCCATAACTGTTTATATTATAAATGTCGCGACTGGCACGATCATTAGATACTGGAAGTCAA
This sequence comes from Rhinella marina, assembly GCA_900303285.1. Taxonomy (NCBI): domain Eukaryota; kingdom Metazoa; phylum Chordata; class Amphibia; order Anura; family Bufonidae; genus Rhinella; species Rhinella marina. The sequence continues at coordinate 64,023 of ONZH01024985.1, forward strand.
CAAATCCTAACACTGTTAACAGACGAATAATGACTGAGCTAATGAAGACTTCACAGCGATCCTATCAGCAGATTACATCCTGACATGGATGCGATACAGGCGATATACTGAATATTGTCAGCTCTATCACAATATATCATAATATAGAGGGGAAGAGACCAGAAAACAATTCCAAGAGAGCGATAAAAGATCCTGGGGAATGAGAGGAGGGGCAGCATTTTTCAGGACCCTTTGTATACAGACATCCCTAATATTCAGAGCCGGAGCCCCCATAGAAGGAACCTCTCATGAACAGGGACCCGACCGCACATAAAGGGGTCCCATTAGCAGAATGGTGGTCCCTGAGAATCCCGGGGGTGGTCGGGTGTCAATGGCAGCAGCAGAACTGAGGGACCCCCACGGGTGACAGCTGATTCGGGGTTCTTTGTAGTCAGGTTTGGGGTGCAGATGGCAGGGACACTGGTGACCCCCATAAGTAACAGCTGACCTCAGGCTGGAGGGGTGCTATAGGTGGTTCAGAGGACTCCCATAGAGGACAACTCCCGGAGTAGTGGGGGTCCATTACTGGTCAGCAGTGAAGTGCACTGGTAGGGGGTTTGGGGATCAGTGGTGGGACATAAAGGACACTAATCTGTGGAATAGGGGGATCCATTGTTGGTCGGAGGTGGGGTGCATTTGGTTGGGGTTTTGGGGGCGCAGTAGACAGTGGTTGGGGGGATGCCTTATAGAAGACACTCTCCTGTGGAGACTGGGGGTCCATTCCTAGTTATGGGTGGGTGTAGTTTGTTGGGGTTTTGGTGGTGTCCCATACAGGACATTGACCTGAAGAGGGGGCATCAGTGTTGGGGTGCACTTGGCTGTAGATTTGGGGGATTTCTCGGTCCCTCACTGGTCAGCGGTGGGGAGCACTGGGCTGCAGGTTTGGGGGTCCCTCACTGGTCAGGGGTGGGGCTCTCTCACCTGTGGAGTAGGGCGAGGGCTGGTGGTCCCTCAGGGCCCCCAGGGTGCAGCTGGCGGGGGTGAGCGGGGGACAGCCGGGGCTGGCGGAGAAGCTGCTCCGGATCGGGGTGTACTGGAAGGAGTTGGCCTGGCTGCAGCTGCTGTACTCGGCGTAGGCAGAGGCTTCCATGGCGGCCATGCACGAGTCGTAGGAGTTGAGGTAGGAGTAATCCATGGTGGCACATCCCGCTCTGGTCTGCCGCCGCCCGGGCTCCGCAGCCTCTAATACCCGCACCCCCCCACCCCGACCGGCCCCGCCCCCGACCACGCCCCCACCCGCTGTTATAGGGCACTGTTCACATTCAGGTGTCATTCTAATCTACGAGATCCCGGCTGTCCTGCGGCTTAGAATGTGACGTGACGTCATGTAGATTGTTTATAATACTCCATGTGTCATTATAGGATTATAATGGATCTGTAACTGGGGAGTCACCTCATAGTAATAACTCTCCTCGTCATAACCATACGGCCTGGGGTCTAATCAGCTCAGACAGGACTGTAATAATGTTATAATAGTCCAGCCACTTATTATACTGCAATATGCTATTATACTGTAATATGCTATTATGCTGTAATACTGTAATATACTAATATACTGTAATACTGTAATATACTATTATACTGTAATACTGTAATATACTATTATACTGTAATCTATCACATACTGCAGCATTATATGATTATAATAGTACAGCTACTTATTATACTGTAATATAATATTATTATGTAATATACTATTATACTGTAATACTGCAATATACTATTATACTGTAATACTGTAAGATACTGCTATACTGCAATATATCACATAATACTGAAATATATTATACTGTAATATACTATTATACTGTAATAGACTGTAATACAATATCATACACTGCGGCATTATATGGTTATAATAGTCCAGCCACTTATTATACTGTAATACAGTAATATACTATTATACTGTAATCTTTCACATTATACTGACATATACTATTGTACTGTAATACTGTACTCTATCACATACTGCAGCATTATATGGTATGGTTATAATACTCCAGTCACTTATTATACTGTAATATATCACATAATACTGTAATACTGTTATATACTATTATACTGTAATATATCACATACTGCAGCATATGGTTATAATACTCTAGCCACTTATAATACTGTAATATATCACATTATACTGTAATATAGTAGTATACTGTAATATATCACATCGTGTAATATACTATTATACTGTAGTATACTGTAATCTATCACACACTGCAGAGTTATATGGTTATAATACTCCCGGACATATAGCTGTGTAACAGGACGGCCGCTTATTATAACCAGCAGTAACATTATTGGACTTATATTATTGTAGTCCGATTGGACCTGTATGTCGCCTGTCCTTGTGTCAGTCGCGATATGAGGGAAATTTGCAGCAGTTAGAATTTCTGGTGGCCATATAATGGACTTCGGGAATTGTGAGATGTAATAACCGCCTCCTGTCATATCATATAAGCTGCTCCCCACCTGAGGGAGACGATGATGATGACGACACAGGGGGCGCGATGACATGCAGTGACGTCACTCAGGACAGATATAATGCCGGTGACTGGAGGCAGCCATGTTTATCCCTCACAGTTTAGAAATGTTCAACGAAATCCGGTTCTAGGAAGAAGGTGAGGGGTCGGCAGCCTCATCTGATGACCGACTGGACCCCCCAAACACGACCGCGGCAGTCAAAGGGTTAATAGCGATTTATACACAGAACGGAGATCATCAGTATAGATTATACACAATGTAGCAGCATTATATCACTGCTACACCTTATTATATAATCACTGCAGGTTATAACAGTATTACCTCATCCCTACACATTGTGATGTCACCACTACACATTATAACACTTTGATGTCACCACTACACATTGTGATGTCACCTCTTCATTATAACACTATGGTGTCACCACTACACATTATAACACCATGATGTCACCACTACACACTATGATGTCACCACCACACACTATAACATGTAGTACAGGAGGTGAGGCTCCTCTGCTTTATTATACTGTTATTACCACATAAAATACTGACATCTCCTGTCTTCCTCTCTCCTTACACATTACACCAGATCATTAGAATATTACACAGGGGGCAGCCTCCGTACACTGCAGTATACACAGTATACACTGATTTCAGCTCCGGGGATGTGAATGAGGACGAGCAATAAAACTCAAATTATCCCAACACGGACCGGAAAGTTCCCCAGGTGCCCCGTATGATGTGATGAATATACGGACTGTGGTTGTACGTGATACGCAGACGTGTGACGGTGTATGCTTTGTCTGTATATTGTGTGTGCAGTATATATGTGTATGGACTGTATATATGATGTATGTTTAATATGATGCATGCAAGCCATATGTGTACAGGGTACTGTCTGCATTTTTATTATTAGGATTGCTGTTTGAGTGCAGTGTGTAGTACTAGTTGTATCATGACACTGTATGTAGTATTATTACTCTATGGCATTACCATTTCACACTGTATGTAGTATTATTACTGCATGACATAAACATTTCACACTGTATGGAGTATTATTACTGTATGGTACTAGCATTTCACACTGTATGTGGTATTATTACTGTATGACATTAACATTTCACACTGTATGGAGTATTATTACTGTATGGCACTACCATTTCACACTGTATGTAGTATTATTACTGTATGACATTAACATTTCACACTGTATGGAGTATTATTACTGTATTGCACTAGCATTTCACATTGTATGTGGTATTATTACTCACACTATATAGCTCTATAGCACCAACATTTCCCACTGTACGTGGTATTATTACTGTATAGCATTACTATTTCATAGTGTATGTGGTATTATTACTCTATAGCACTACCATTTCACCGTGTACGTGGTATTATTGCTGAGTAGTATTATTATCTGGGCACTATATGGCAGTATTATTTGAACGCTGTATAGTATTGTTACCGGGGACTATATGGCAGTATTATTATTATCTGGACACTTTATGACAGTATTATTTGAGTATATTTGACTGTTGTTTTCAGCACTGAGTGGCGCTATTATTTAGACACAGTATGAAGATATCTGTCCTGTTGTTCTATATCAGTCGGTTTGAGCTGTGTCCTCTACATATATCACACACATTTTTTTGCCGTGGCGTGTAGTGCCGCCCTGTCAGCATGTAAGCCCCTCCCACAGGTTCGGTGACATAAGGGGATGCCCAAGACACTGTTGGTGAGCACTAGGTAATGGCACCATTATCTGCTCCTCGTATACGCCTTCTGCCATTGTATCTTGTATCCTCCAGAATGTGACTCCATGATGTCCCTGCACCGCATAGGCAGTGGTGGACGAGCAGTTACCCATAGCAACCAATCAGATTGCTCCATTCATTTCTACAACAGCAGGTTAGAAAATGAAAGCCGGAATCTGATTGGTTGCTACAGGCAACTGCTCCTGCTGTAGGAACTGCTTTCATACAAGAGGCCTACACCATTACCCGGGCAGAGCGATGCATGTAACACACGTGTATAACCTGTCACATGTGATATCCTCTATCCAGCTTAGGACTGTACCCTATACATAACATAGGGACTATCAGAAAGAACAATGCCTTGGGGCCTCCGACTGGCCTGACATTGTGGAAATCTTATCTAGGCAGCACACGGCACTGTTATCTCTGTATGGCGGTGTTATTTATGTACAGTATGGGATTATATGGACACTATATAGAGGTACTCCCCCACTGTCTAGCCGTGTTATGACCAGAACTATTATCCGGGCTCTGTATGGTGCCATTATTACGTCTGTGGCGGTATTATTTGAATATTTTTATAGTACTGTCATGTTTACCCTGTATGGTAGTATTATTTATGCATTGAGGGTATTTCAGCACCGTTTGGTCGTATTATCTGCGCACTATACACTGCATTGGGAAAGTCTTCACACCCTCTCGCTTTCCTTACATTTTGTTATCTTGATCCTTGTGCTATAAATTCCCTCATGATGAGAATCTTTACTGAAAAGGAAACACTAGAATCTCGCATTAAGTATTCAGCCCCTTTACTTGGGACATAAGTCTTCAGCCCCTTTACTCAGGACATAAGTCTTCAGCCCCTTTACTCTGGGCATCAGTCTTCAGCCCCTTTACTCAGGACATAAGTCTTCAGCCCCTTTACTCAGGACATAAGTCTTCAGCCCCTCTACTCCGGATAAGTCTTCAGCCCCTTACTCAGGACATCCAGCCCCTTTACTCAGGACATAAGTCTTCAGCCCCTTTACTCAGGACATAAGTCTTCAGCCCCTTTACTCAGGACATAAGTCTTCAGCCCCTTTACTCAGGACATAAGTCTTCAGCCCCTTTACTCAGGACATAAGTCTTCAGCCCTTTACTCAGGACATAAGTCTTCAGCCCCTTTACTCAGGACATAAGTCTTCAGCCCCTTTACTCGGGACATAAGTCTTCAGTCCCTTTACTCAGGACATAAGTCTTCAGCCCCTTTACTCAGGACATAAGTCTTCAGCCCCTTTACTTGGGACATAAGTCTTCACCCCTTTACTCAGGACAGAAGTCTTCAGCCCCTTTACTCAGGACATAAGTCTTCAGTCCCTTTACTCAGGACATAAGTCTTCAGCCCCTTTACTCCGGACATAAGTCTTCAGCCCCTTTACTCAGGACATAAGTCTTCAGCCCCTTTACTCAGGACATAAGTCTTCAGCCCCTTTACTCAGGACATAAGTCTTCAGCCCCTTTACTCAGGACATAAGTCTTCAGCCCCTTTACTCAGGACATAAGTCTTCAGCCCCTTTACTCAGGACATAAGTCTTCAGCCCCTTTACTCAGGGCATAAGTCTTCAGCCCCTTTACTCAGGCATAAGTCTTCAGCCCCTTTACTCGGGACATAAGTCTTCAGCCCCTTTACTCAGGACATAAGTCTTCAGCCCCTTTACTCGGGACATAAGTCTTCAGCCCCTTTACTCAGGACATAAGTCTTCAGCCCCTTTACTTTGAGGATCTTTGGCCATTCTTCTCTGCAGATCCTCTCCAGCTCTGTCCGGTTGGATGGGGACCATTGCTGGACAGTCATCTCCAGGTCTCTCCAGAGATGTTCCATTGGGTTCAGAGCTCTGGCTGTGGCCCCTCAAGGACATTCACAGAGTTGTCCCTGAGCCTCTCCTGTGTTGTCCTGGTTGTTGCTTAGGGTCATTGTCTTGTTGGAAGGAGAACCTTCGGCCCAGTCTGAGGTCCAGAGCTCTGGATCAGGTTTTCATTAAGAATATCTCTGTACTTTGCTTTCCCTCCACCCTGACCTGTCCCCCTGTTCCCCCAGACACGATGCCACCACCATGCTTCACTGTAGGGATGGTATTGGGCAGGTGATGAGCGGCGCCTGGTCTCCTCCAGACATGATGCTTAGAATTGAGGACAATAATTTTAGTTTTGGTTTCATCAGAGCAGACAATCTTGGTTCTCACGGTCTGAGATCCTTCAGGCGTCTTTCCTGTGTATTTTACTGAGGAGAGGCTTCTTTCTGGCCGCTCTCCCCGGAGGAAGCTGACTCGAAACACGTGTTGGGGTGTTCTGTGGAGGTGCCCATTTTGGGTCTGTACTATATTTTATTGTGGCTTGTGTTATACTTCTAACTCTTGCTTCCTTTATTCCTTAAGATACTTGTAGTGTGACCTTACCACACGCATCCTCCAGTGGTTTTGGATTATGATACCAAATATATGTATTTTATTTCATTGTTCATTTTATATTTATACTGATTTAGTGGAGCGGTGTGCTTTGTTGAAGTTTTTGCTCTGCCATAAAGCCCAGATTGGAGGAGGCTGCAGTGATGGTCGACCTTCTGGAAGCTTCTCTGCACACAGGATCTCTGGAGCTCAGCCAGAGGGACCATCAGGTTCTTGGTCGCATCTTTTACAAAGGACCTTCTCCCTCGATTTCTTAGTTTGGGGGTGGCAGCTCTAGGAAGAGTCCTGGTTGTTCTTCCATATAAGAATTATAGAGGTCACTCTGCTCCTGGGAACTTTCAGTGCAGCAGAAATGTCTCTGTCCTCTTCTCCAGATCTCTGCCTCCACACAATCCTGTCTCTGAGCTCTACAGGCAGTTCTCTCCTCCTCATGGCTTGGTTTTTGCTCTGATACATTGTCAGCTGTGATATCTTATATAGACAGGACTGAGTCTTTCCAAATCCTGTCCAATTCACAGAATTTACCACAAGTGACTCCAATCAAGGTGTAAATGTCACATGTCACAGCAAAGGGGCTGAATACTTATTGGATATTTTTATAGTTCAGTACTGTCATGTTTGCCCTGTATGGCAGTATTACACACTGTATGGCCACTATATGAGGGTATTTCAGCTATGTCTGGCGGTACTTTGTGCAGTGTAGCATCTGGGATATCTATGTGGCCCACACAGGCACTGTATGGCACTATTATTAGGTACTGTGGCCGTATTATTTTGTCAATGTAATGTTTGCCTTGTACGGTTGATTATGAATGAGGCTCGTGGTGATTAGAACAGATGTAGATTCCCAAAACCCGATGGGGTAAGGGGGGAGCGTAGGCTTTATATTTGGAGAGTAATGATGTCACATGACGGGTACAATGTCAGTGAGGACGTCACACACCTGGTTGCAGGGATTGCCCCATACCAGACCCCTCGCTCCTCGTGTATAATTATATGACAAGTCTGAAGCACAGGGATGGCGGTGTGATTACTGCACTCTGCCACTAGGGGGCTCTGTTTAGTTAATTAAATTACAGCTCTGGATATCAGGGCACCTCGTATTGACCTGTAGAGGTCCTCAACCAAAGGCAGCACTGCAGACCTTACACAGTATGGCTATACGGTGGGTTCATGGTGCTGGTGGGGAGCTGGACACCCCCAGGAGAAGGCAGATATCCGTATTACACACGGTGAGGGACAGGACAGCTGAAGGTGATGACACAGGAGCACATGTGAACTGCAGAGGTCGTAATACTCGCCCCCGAGCTGAGTCACTCCACCGGGGCAGGTGGCCGCTGTCATGGGTGCTCCACCTGTATCTGGGATCCTTTCCAGCAGTCGTGATATTTATCTCTGGAGCCAATGAATGTGGCCTGGGGCAAGGCTGCTGCAGGAAGTCAGTGTATTGCTCCCTGTTATCAGCCACTAGAGATCAGGAAAGGAATGACTGTAGGACAGGAGAATACAATCTATTGCTCCCTGTTATCAGACATTTCAGGGGAGAGGATGACTGTAGGACAGGAGAATACAATCTATTGCTCCCTGTTATCAGACATTTCAGAGGGAGGATGACTGTAGGACAGGAGAATACAATCTATTGCTCCCTGTTATCAGACATTTCAGGGGAGAGGATGACTGTAGGACAGGAGAATACAATCTATTGCTCCCTGTTATCAGACCATTTCAGGGGAGAGGATGATTGTAGGACAGGAGAATACAATCTATTGCTCCCTGTTATCAGACATTTCAGGGGAGAGGATGACTGTAGGACAGGAGAATACAGTCTATTGCTCCCTGTCATCAGACATTTCAGGGGAGAGGATGATTGTAGGACAGGAGTATACAATCTATTGCTCCTTGCTATCAGATATTTCAGGGAGAGGATGACTGTAGGACAGGAGAATACAATCTATTGCTCCTTGTTATCAGATATTTCAGGGGAGAGGATGACTGTAGGACAGGAGAATACAGTCTATTGCTCCCTGTCATCAGACATTTCAGGGAGAGGATGATTGTAGGACAGGAGTATACAATCTATTGCTCCCTGTCATCAGACATTTCAGGGGAGAGGATGATTGTAGGACAGGAGTATACAATCTATTGCTCCCTGTCATCAGACATTTCAGGGAGAGGATGACTGTAGGACAGGAGAATACAATCTATTGCTCCCTGTTATCAGACATTTCAGGGGAGAGGATGACTGTAGGACAGGAGAATACAGTCTATTGCTCCCTGTTATCAGACATTTCAGGGGGAGAGGATGACTGTAGGACAGGAGAATACAATCTATTGCTCCTGTTATCAGACATTTCAGGGGAGAGGATGACTGTAGGACAGGAGAATACAATCTATTGCTCCCTGTTTATCAGACATTTCAGGGGAGAGGATGACTGTAGGACAGGAGAATACAATCTATTGCTCCCTGTTATCAGACATTTTCAGGGGAGAGGATGACTGTAGGACAGGAAGAATACAATCTATTGCTCCCTGTTATCAGCCATTTCAGGAGAGAGGATGACTGTAGGACGGGAGAATACAATCTATTGCTCCCTGTTATCAGACATTTCAGGGGAGAGGATGACTGTAGGACAGGAGAATACAATCTATTGCTCCCTGTTATCAGACATTTCAGGGGAGAGGATGACTGTAGGACAGGAGAATACAATCTATTGCTCCCTGTTATCAGACATTTCAGGGGAGAGGATGACTGTAGGACAGGAGAATACAATCTATTTGCTCCCTGTTATCAGACATTTCAGGGAGAGGATGACTGTAGGACGGGAGAATACAATCTATTGCTCCCTGTTATCAGACATTTCAGGGAGAGGATGACTGTAGGACAGGAGAATACAATCTATTGCTCCCTGTTATCAGACATTTCAGGGAGAGGATGACTGTAGGACAGGAGAATACAATCTATTGCTCCCTGTTATCAGACATTTCAGGGGAGAGGATGACTGTAGGACAGGAGAATACAGTCTATTGCTCCCTGTTATCAGCCATTTCAGGGGAGAGGATGATTGTAGGACAGGAGAATACAATCTATTGCTCCCTGTTATCAGACATTTCAGGGGAGAGGATGACTGTAGGACAGGAGAATACAATCTATTGCTCCCTGTTATCAGACATTTCAGGGGAGAGGATGACTGTAGGACAGGAGAATACAATCTATTGCTCCTTGTTATCAGACATTTCAGGGGAGAGGATGACTGTAGGACAGGAGAATACAGTCTATTGCTCCCTGTCATCAGACATTTCAGGGGAGAGGATGATTGTAGGACAGGAGAATACAATCTATTGCTCCCTGTTATCAGACATTTCAGGGAGAGGATGACTGTAGGACAGGAGAATACAATCTATTGCTCCCTGTTATCAGACATTTCAGGGGAGAGGATGACTGTAGGACAGGAGAATACAATCTATTGCTCCCTGTCATCAGCCATTTCAGGAGAGAGGATGACTGTAGGACGGGAGAATACAATCTATTGCTCCCTGTTATCAGACATTTCAGGGGAGAGGATGACTGTAGGACAGGAGAATACAATCTATTGCTCTCTGTTATCAGACATTTCAGGGGAGAGGATGACTGTAGGACAGGAGAATACAATCTATTGCTCCTCTGTTATCAGACATTTCAGGGGAGAAGATGACTGTAGGACAGGAGAATACAGTCTATTGCTCCGTTATCAGACATTTCAGGGGAGAGGATAATTGTAGGACAGGAGAATACAATCTATTGCTCCTTGTTATCAGATATTTCAGGGGAGAGGATGACTGTAGGACAGGAGAATACAATCTATTGCTCCCTGTTATCAGACATTTCAGGGAGAGGATGACTGTAGGACAGGAGAATACAATCTATTGCTCCCTGTTATCAGACATTTCAGGGGAGAGGATGACTGTAGGACAGGAGAATACAATCTATTGCTCCCTGTTATCAGCCATTTCAGGGGAGAGGATGACTGTAGGACAGGAGAATACAGTCTATTGCTCCCTGTTATCAGACATTTCAGAGGAGAGGATGACTGTAGGACAGGAGAATACAGTCTATTGCTCCCTGTTATCAGACATTTCAGGGGAGAGGATGATTGTAGGACAGGAGTATACAATCTATTGCTTACTGTTATCAGCCATTTCAGGGGAGAGGATGACTGTAGGACAGGAGAATACAATCTATTGCTCCTTGTTATCAGATATTTCAGGGGAGAGGATGACTGTAGGACAGGAGAATACAATCTATTGCTCCCTGTTATCAGCCATTTCAGGGGAGAGGATGACTGTAGGACAGGAGAATACAATCTATTGCTCCCTGTTATCAGCCATTTCAGGAGAGAGGATGACTGTAGGACGGGAGAATACAGTCTATTGCTCCCTGTTATCAGACATTTCAGGGAGAGGATGATTGTAGGACAGGAGTATACAATCTATTGCTTCCTTGTTATCAGATATTTCAGGGGAGAGGATGACTGTAGGACAGGAGAATACAATCTATTGCTCCTGTTATCAGCCATTTCAGGGGAGAGGATGACTGTAGGACAGGAGAATACAATCTATTGCTCCCTGTCATCAGCCATTTCAGGAGAGAGGATGACTGTAGGACGGGAGATATAGTCTATTGCTCCCTGTTATCAGACATTTCAGGGGAGAGGATGACTGTAGGACAGGAGAATACAATCTATTGCTTCCTGTTATCAGACATTTCAGGGGAGAGGATGACTGTAGGACAGGAGAATACAGTCTATTGCTCCCTGTTATCAGCCATTTCAGGGGAGAGAATGATTGTAGGACGGGAGAATACAATCTATTGCTCCTTGTTATCAGATATTTCAGGGGAGAGGATGACTGTAGGACAGGAGAATACAATCTATTGCTCCCTGTTATCAGACATTTCAGGGGAGAGGATGACTGTAGGACAGGAGAATACAATCTATTGCTCCCTGTTATCAGACATTTCAGGGGAGAGGATGACTGTAGGACAGGAGAATACAATCTATTGCTCCCTGTTATCAGACATTTCAGGGGAGAGGATGACTGTAGGACAGGAGAATACAATCTATTGCTCCCCTGTTATCAGACATTTCAGGAGGAGAGGATGACTGTAGGACAGGGAGAATACAATCTATTGCTCCCTGTTATCAGACATTTCAGGGGAGAGGATGACTGTAGGACAGGAGAATACAATCTATTGCTCCCTGTTATCAGACATTTCAGGGGAGAGGATGACTGTAGGACAGGAGAATACAGTCTATTGCTCCCTGTTATCAGACATTTCAGGGGAGAGGATGATTGTAGGACAGGAGTATACAATCTATTGCTCCTTGTTATCAGATATTTCAGGGGAGAGGATGACTGTAGGACAGGAGAATACAATCTATTGCTCCCTGTTATCAGACATTTCAGGGGAGAGGATGACTGTAGGACAGGAGAATACAATCTATTGCTCCCCTGTCATCAGCCATTTCAGGAGAGAGGATGACTGTAGGACGGGAGAATATAGTCTATTGCTCCCTGTTATCAGACATTTCAGGGGAGAGGATGACTGTAGGACAGGAGAATACAATCTATTGCTTCCTGTTATCAGACATTCAGGGGAGAGGATGACTGTAGGACAGGAGAATACAGTCTATTGCTCCCTGTTATCAGCCATTTCAGGGGAGAGAATGATTGTAGGACGGGAGAATACAATCTATTGCTCCTTGTTATCAGACATTTCAGAGGAGAGGATGACTGTAGGACAGGAGAATACAATCTATTGCTCCCTGTTATCAGACATTTCAGGGGAGAGGATGACTGTAGGACAGGAGAATACAATCTATTGCTCCCTGTTATCAGCCATTTCAGGGGAGAGGATGACTGTAGGACAGGAGAATACAATCTATTGCTCCCTGTTATCAGACATTTCAGAGGAGAGGATGACTGTAGGACAGGAGAATACAATCTATTGGTCCCTGTTATGATCTCAGGCTGGTATGAGGCTGACTGTAGAGTCCTTGGTCTTGGGTTATTTCCATATCTGTGTGAGTTAAACATAGCAACCAATCAGATTACAGCTTTTATTTTTACAGCATAGATAGATAGAAAATCCAAAAAATAATGACAGCACTGTAGTCCGGGTCAAATACACAGTGGTGTTCCAGCGGCTACGGACATTATCCAACCGCCAATAGATATAAAATAAAAATAATTCCACGGAATCCCAGGGATGTGTTTCCCATATTCCTGAACGGCACATCTACTTTATTATGGAGGATTATGGACGTTGGGTCGGAGCCCCTGCTTTCCAGAAACTGGAAAGAACTTTCAAGAACTTGACAGAAAGCAACCTGAGGGCTTCAGTCATTTCTAAAAGTTTTTGCCCCCCTTACCCGCAGGTCTATTGCACTGTGTGAGAGGAAGAGAAGGAATTTATGGACTAACAGATGCCGGATTACCAGCACTTTGTGTAGAGTGGTGGGCATGCAGGGACTTGTAGTGCAGAATGACCTCCTCCTCCCAGGCACATCAAGCACAGAGGGTCGTATTTGCTTAGAGCGCATTGAAAGCTTAGAAGCCCCACTGGGCTGCAGAAACCGGAGCCACATCACAGGGGCAGCGCTGAGGACGGACACTCCGAATAATCCGGATTAGAACAGTCTAATTGTTACAGAAGTCGCACTCCATTGTCAGCCCCATTCATGTGCAGCCGCTGATCTCATGTGGGAGACAAGCCATTGTATGACTGCTCAGTGCACTGCCGCATGATCCGGGGAGAGGGATAGAGAGATATGAGAGAGATAGATATGAGATAGATAGATAGATAGATAGATAGATAGATATGAGATAGATAGATAGATAGATAGATAGATAGATAGATAGATAATAGATAGATAATAGATAGATAGATAGATAGATAGATATGAGATAGATAGATATGAGATAGATAGATAGATATGAAATAGATAGATAGATAGATAGATAGATAGATAGATAGATAGATAGATAGATATGAGATAGATAGATAGATATGAGATAGATAGATAGACAGATAGATAGATAGATAGATATAGATAGATATGAGATAGATAGATAGATAGATAGATAGATATGAGATAGATAGATAGATATGAGATAGATAGATAGATATGAGATAGATAGATAGATAGATAGATAGATAGATAGATAGATAGATATGAGATAGATAGATAGATAGATAATGAGATAGATAGATAGATAGATAGATAGATAGATAGATAGATAGATAATAGATAGATAGATAGATAGATAGATAGATAATAGAGATAGATAGATAGATAGATAGATAGATAGATAGATACAGTGTTGGACTGAGATGCTTAGGGCCCACCAGTAAAATTTATTTTGGGGGCCACCATACGGATATATCTATATTGCTCACACAGCAGTGAGATGCTACCAGATGACTGACTATGGGGGTCGCCTGCAGACTCTGAGAAGGTCGGTCCTGAGAGAAGAGGACACTGGTGGTTTTCCTCTACACCTGGAAGTCGTCTCAGCTCTGGTCGTGTCTATAATAATAAACTGAGGAGTTTCTGTAATAATCTATCAGGTGTTTTATATGAACATAGGCTGGTGGAGGAGCCATGTACTGTGTTATGTGCCACTTGTGCAGGGGGTGGGAGACTAGGGGCCACCTTGCTTAGGGGATCACCGGATGATTGACCTGTAGCCCTGTGGGCCAGTCTGAGCCTGGATAGATAGACAGATATGATAGATAGATAGATAGATAGATAGATAGATAGATAGATAGATAGATAGATAGAATAGATAAAGAAGGAAAGATAGATATGACAGATATATATATATACACAGAGCCTTGTGAAAGTATTCATCCCCTGGAACTTTTCAATCTTTTGCCACATTTCAGGCTTCAAACAAAAATATATAACATTTTACATTTTTGGTGAAGAATCAACAAGTGGTCACAATTGTGAAGTGGAAGGAAATTTATTGGATCATTTAAACTTTTTTTTGTAATAATAAAACTGAAAAGTTGTTCGTGCAAAATTATTCGTCCCATTTCCTTTCAGTCCAGAAGTTGATCTCTGATCTCTGAATGATCCAATGTTGTCCTAAATGACTGATGAAGATACATAGAATCCACCTGTGTGTAATCAAGTCTCCGTATAAATGCACCTGCTCTGTGATAGTCTCAGGGTTCTGCATCATGGAGACCAAGGAACACACCAGGCAGGTCCTGATACTGTTGTGGAGAAGTTTAAAGCCGGATTTGGAGACCAAAAGATTTCCCAAGCTTTAAACATCCCAAGGAGCACTGTGCAAGCGTCATATTGTACTGGAAGGAGTATCAGACCACTGCAAATCTACCAAGACCGGCCGTCCCTCTAAACAAGGAGAAGACTGATCAGAGATGAAGCCAAGAGGCCCATGATCACTCTGGATGAACTGCAGAGATCTACAGCTGAGGTGGGAGAGTCTGTCCATAGGACAACAATCAGTCCAACACTTCACAAATCTGCCCTTTATGGAAGAGCGGCAAGAGGAAGCCATTTCTCAAAGATATCCATAAAAAGTCACCTGGGAGACACCAAACATGTGGAAGAAGGGGCTCTGCTCAGAGGAAACCAAAATCAGACTTTTTGGAAACAATGAAAACGATATGTTTGGCATAAAAGCAACACAGCTCATCCCCCTGAACACACCATCCCCACTGTCAGACATGGTGGGGGCAGCATCATGGTTTGGGCTTTTCATCAGCAGGGACAGGGAAGATGATGGATGGAGCCAAATACAGGACCATTCTGGATGAAAAGACCTGAGACTAGGACGGAGATTTATCTTCCAACAAGACAATGATCCCAAACATAAAGCAAAATCTACAATGGAATGGTTCAAAAATAAAGGTCTCCAGGTCTTAGAACGGCCGAGTCACAGTCCAGACCTGAATCCAATGGAGAAGATGTGGAAAGAGCTGAAAACTGCTGTTCACAAACGTCTCCATCCAACCTCAAAGAGGAAGAATGGGCGAGAACTTCATCTCTAGATGTGAAAACTGATAGAGACATCCCCCAAGAGACCGCAGCTGTAATCACAGCAAAGTATTAAGGCTACTTTCACATTAGCGTTTTTAATTTCCGGTATTGAGTTCCGTCATAGGGGCTCAATACCGGAATAAAACGCTTCAGTTTTGTCCCCATTCATTGTCAATGGGGACAAAACTGAACTGAAGACAACGGAGGCTCCTGAAAGCATTCCGTTCCGTCTTCAGACCGGAGAACAAACCGCAGCATGCTGTCCAGGCATCTGCACCAAGACAGATCCAGAATGACCCCCAATGCAAGTCAATGGGGACGGATCCGTTTGGTGTAACACAATGGTAACCAGATCCGCCCTCCATTGACTTTCAATGGAGTCCATGACGGATCCGGCTACACATACACACATACAGACACAGACATAAACATAAACATACACAGACATATACACATACATACTTACATGCTCCCGGCAGGTCTTTGGAGCGTCGGAGGGACAGGACGGCGCGCACAGGTGACGATTCCACCAAGTGCCCAGCAGAGGGCGCTGTGGGGAATCGTCACCTGTGCGAGCCGTCCTGTCCCTCCAACGCTCTGAAGACCTGCCGGGAGCATGTAAGTATGTATGTGTGTTTATTTGTATGTATGTACTGTGTGACATGTGTGGGGCCGGAGCACGGTTCCGGCTCCACACATGTCACTGCGGCAGGCCTGATCTGGCAGCACCCTTCACCTGCCGAATCAGGCCTGCCGCTAGTGTGAAAGTAGCCTAATGCAAGGGGGACGAATAATTTTGCACGAACAACTTTTCAGTTTTATTATTACAAAAAAAGTTTAAATGATCCAATAAATTTCCTTCCACTTCACAATTGTGACCCACTTGTTGTTGATTCTTCACCAAAAATGTAAAATGTTCTATCTTTTTGTTTGAAGCCTGAAATGTGGCAAAAGGTTGAAAAGTTCCAGGGGGCTGAATACTTTCACAAGACACTGTAGATAGATAAATATATAGATTAATATGAGATTACTAGATTAGATATGATAGAGATTATTATTATTATTTATTGTTAAAGCACAATTCATTCCATGGCGCTGTACATGTGATAAGCGGTGCACATACATAATACAGACAATAAGCATGAAGAAGACGAGTTACAGAAGGAGAGAGGACCCTGCCCACGAGGCTTACAATCTATAGAGTATGGGAGAAGGACACAGTAGGAGATAGATAAGAGATAGATAATTACATAGATAGATAGATAGATAGATAGATATGAGATAGGTTACTGGGTTAATGTCCCATGGATAATGCACCTATAGAGCCCGGGGGGGTTGGTGACCCGCTGCCAGGGTTCAGGGTGCTCCCCCCCGGGCGGTGGGTGCTGGGCCGGTGTCTTTGCTCTGGAGCAGGTTGTTAAACAAGTTAATTAGATCATGAAGATGGGTCCTGTCTGCTGAATGAGAAGCACCAACTGTCAGGCTGCAGCGTCCCGAGGAGCTCGGAAACTTAATTCAATTACATTTCTTCTCTTATAAACTAATTAGACAACAATCTGCCACGAGAACTCTTTCCTGCCTGAGATGTACGAGGAGGAGGGGGCGAGGGGGCAGCTGGAGGAGGGGGCACTGCACCCTCACTACATCTGGAAGGCCACTAATGTGATGCCTGGGAGCCTGCTCCAAGGACGGTGTGTGGAGACCTCTGCGCGGAACATGTAAAACACACAACAATGTACAAGAAAGCAAAAATAAAAGGGAAAAAATGAGATGCAAAAAAATAAAATAATAAAAAATAGCCAAAAAAAATAAAAAAACAACAAAATGAGAAAGAATGAAAAGTAGAAAGATAACAAAAAATAGCCAAAAAAATAATAAAACAACAATATGAGAAAAAATGAAAAGCACAAAAATGACAAAAATAGAAAAAAATAATATAACAAACAACAAAATCAGTAAACAGAAATCCAGATTAAAAAGAGTAGATTAAAACATGAAAAAAATACAAAACCTCCCAAAGGATGGAAATACAGAATATATATATATAAAAAAACTGAAAAAAAAAAACCCTGTAGAAAGGTAATATAAAAAGAATATAATAAAAAAGTGAAACGAAAAGAAATACAAAAATACAAAAAGATAAAATAAATGTAATTAAATCAACAAAAATGCAGAATAAATTATAAATAAATGAAGTGAACATGAAATTATAAAAAAAAAATTATATACAAATTTTATAAAAAATAAATTATAAATAAATGAAATAAATATAAAATTATAAAAAAAATAATAAATTATATATACATTATATAAAGAATAAATTATAAATAAATGAAGTAAACATAAAATAATAAAAAAATAAATTATATATACATTATATGAATAAATAAATGAAGTAAACATAAAACACAGCAAAACAGAAAAACTTACAAAATAAAAATATTGAAAAAAAGAAGAAAATATGACAACAAATATATATATATATATAAAAAGTAAAAACTAAACAAAAAGAAATTATAAAAAAAAACAAATGGCGCCAGTTGTATAAACCACTGATGACGAAGGGAATTTTTACAAATGGTGTGTCAACTGGGTTTGGCCAAAACGTCTGTAATTTATGTAATTTATTGTAAAGCGTTGAGGAGACGTGTGACCGGGTCTGTCATTTATTATTCTGCGTGCCGTACTCAGATAAATTTGGCGTTTTTCACCATTTGTACGGTTGTAAATGCATGGTACACCTCTATATCACTGATACCGGTGCCCGCTGTCAGTTATCATACATGTGTATCCATCGAAAATAAACACAGCAATAATTGTCGCCATTCCGCAGAGCTAAGGGAACAAGAATCGGAAACCGCCAGCGCTGTGCTCTGATTGGCTCGTTCTTGTCACCACTGGATGAGAATCTCCTTCTTTAGTTT
>ONZH01024986.1:0-16806 GCA_900303285.1 Rhinella marina
ACCCCTGATTGTCTGTCTTTCAATAAGATTGCAGTGTAAAGCATGGTGGTGAGCCTCAGTATGACTTTTTGGATGGAGATTGCATGTGGTCACATACTCCCTGGAACCCCATAGTCACCCGTTCTCTGATGTGCTACCCCAGAACATTCTCTGCCCCAATTCGCAAGACCTTTTGCAGTCTCCGTGTGCTGACAGTGGGGATTTACCAGTGTTGTCTGAGGAGGTGGTGGACAATGGCGAGACACAGGTGTCGGGGGGTGAGGTAGTTGTATGGGAAGCAAGTTACAGTGGGGACTCCTTGGGGGGACTTTCTCATGATGGGACAGATTCAATTGTGTTTAGAAAGGCTGATGGGCTTCCGTCAGCACTGTGTGTATAGAACCCCATGGCCTTTCATAAAAATAGTCTGGCGATGACCCCAAGGCAATTTACAGGGACACTGTAATGGTGACCCACTTAAAAATGCTGCCTGACAACCTGGCGGTGAACCCCTGATTGTCTGTCTTTCAGTAAGATTGCAGTGTAAAGCATTGTGGTGAGCCTCAGTAATAAGATTGCAGTGTAAAGCATGGTGGTGAGCCTCAGTATGACTTTTTGGATGGAGATTGCATGTGGTCACGTACTCCCTGGAACCCCATAGTCACCCGTTCTCTGATGTGCTACCCCAGAACATTCTCTGCCCCAATTCGCAAGACCTTTTGCAGTCTCCGTGTGCTGACAGTGGGGATTTACCAGTGTTGTCTGAGGAGGTGGTGGACAATGGCGAGACACAGGTGTCGGGGGGTGAGGTAGTTGTATGGGAAGCAAGTTACAGTGGGGACTCCTTGGGGGGACTTTCTCATGATGGGACAGATTCAATTGTGTTTAGAAAGGCTGATGGGCTTCCGTCAGCACTGTGTGTATAGAACCCCATGGCCTTTCATAAAAAATTTGGTTACAAAGTCGCATGACTCCTGAAAAATTGTTTTTAGAAAGCCGGATGACTTTCCTGAAAAATTGTTAGTAGAAAGACGGATGACTTTCCTGAAAAATTGTTAGTAGGAAGCCGGATGACTTTCCTGAAAAATTGTTGCATATGCAACTCAGATGAAGAGGAGGAGGAGGAGGAAAGCAAGCAATTTAGGAGGTAGCCTGAGTTGGGGATGAGAACTGGGGGGATATCCATGACCTGTTCATCTTGATGAACGTGAGGATGTCGGCGTTGTCGGTGGACAGGCGCGTCCGTTTGTCCGTAATGATACCCCAGGCGGCACTAAAAACCCTTTCAGACAGTACACTTGCAGCAGGGCAGGCAAGCACCTCAAGAG
The DNA here is from genome assembly GCA_900303285.1 of Rhinella marina. Taxonomy (NCBI): domain Eukaryota; kingdom Metazoa; phylum Chordata; class Amphibia; order Anura; family Bufonidae; genus Rhinella; species Rhinella marina. Next base: position 1,308 of record ONZH01024986.1, read on the forward strand.
CGTACTGCGCAAGTTCTGGCCACCTGTCCAGCTTGGCCAGCCAGTAATTATATGGCGTGGAGTTATCGGTCAGGACGTTGGTCTGGTCCGCGACATACTCCCTCACCTTCTTGCGGTACTGTTCCGCCCTGCTCTGCCTGCCCTTTGGCTGTGTCGTACTGTCTTGCTGGGGTTTAAGAAACTTGGCAAAAGCATGGAATAGTGTACCCCTGCCCTTGGCGCCTACACTGACTTTCCCCCTCCTCTCCTCTCCAACTTCAGCCACTGCAGTCCGCCCCCTGTTGCTCGACTTGTCTGGAAAGGCCTGTAGCAGTTTCTGAACCAGGGCCTTGTGGTAGAAAGTGACTCGGGTGCTCCTTTCCTCCACGGGTATAAGTTGGGCAAAGTTGTCCTTGTAGCGTGGGTCAAGGAGGGTGTACACCCAATAGTCATTGGTGGACAGTATCCTCTTGACCCGGGGATCACGACAAAGACAGCCAAGCATAAAGTCTGCCATGTGCCCTACTGTGCCAACACGCAAGCCTTCAGCCTCCTCACTTAGAGGACTCTCCATCTCCTCCTCCCCCTTCCTCCGACCCCAATTCATCCTCCTCAGCCCATACCCACTCAACAGGTAGCATGGAATCACCCCCTGATGCATGGTGCCCAAGAGTTTCTTCCTCCTCCTCAGCCTCCTCCTCCTCCTCAGTTTCGCGCTGCGAAACTGACAACAGGGTGATCTCAATGTCACTGTCTTCCCCCACCTCCTGTGACACTGCTGAATCCTCAGATCTTAGGTTCCTCAAGGAGTTCTGGATGAGGCACAACAGAGGGATGGTGACACTGATGATGTGTGCATCACCACTGACCATCTCTGTTGCCTCCTCAAAGGGACCTAAGACCTGGCAGATGCCAGCCATCCACGTCCACTCCTCAGCATAGACATGAGGAAGCTGACTGGCCTGACTACTACCTCGGGGGATCAGCTGGCAGTCTACAACTGCCCTGCCTTGTTGGTACACCCTGGCTAGCATGTGTAACGTCGAATTCCAACGTGTGGGAACGTCACACAGCAGACGGGGAACAGGGAGTTGTAGCCGCCCTTGCACAGTCCTGAGGGTCGCGGCATCGGTGGTGGACTTGCGAAAAAGGGTGCATATGCGCCGCACCTTGGTGAGCAACTCACTCAACTGGGGGTAGGTCTTGAGGAACCGCTGGACCACCAAGTTGAGCACGTGGGCCATGCATGGCACGTGAGTCAGCCCACCAAGATGCAGAGCCGCCACCAGGTTACGCCCATTATCGCAGACCACCATTCCTGTCTGAAGGTTCAGCGGCACCAGCCACACATTGGTCTGCCCCCTGATGCCCTGTAAGAGCTCTTTAGCCATGTGCCTCTTATCCCCCAGGCTCAGCAGTTTCAGGACTGCCTGCTGCCGCTTCCCTACCACAGTGCTGAAACTGCTGACCATCGAGGAAATGAGACTTGACGATTGGGGCATCACTGCCACTTTGGAGGAGGAGGAGGTGGAGGAGGAGGTGGAGGCATAATGTGCCGGAGACACACAGACGGAACTATGTCCCGCAATTCGTGGTGTGGGTAGCACATGTGCAGCCCCACGATCGGTCTCTGCCCCAGCCTCCACCAGATTGACCCAATGTGCCGCGAGGGAGATGTAATGTCCCTGGCCACCGGTACTCGTCCACATATCTGTGGTCATGTGGACTTTAACACAAACTGCGTTTTTGAGAGCGTGGGCGATGTTCTCAGACACATGCCGGTGCAGGGCGGGGACGGCACATCGGGCAAAATAGTGTCGGCTGGGGACAGAGTAACGGGGGGCTGCCACCTCTATAAGGTTGCGGAAGGATTCTGTCTCCACAAGCCTGTACGGCAACATTTCCAAACTAATCAGCTTGGCGATGTGCACATTTAGAGCTTGCGCATAGGGATGGGTGGCTGCGTACTTGCGCTTGCGTTCAAATGTCTGCGGTAGAGACAGTTGAACGCCGCACTGGGACACATGAGTGGAGGAGAGGGAGGGAGATGGAGCTGGAGGGGTCCTTTCGGGGCTGGAGGCTGCAACATCCTGGCTTGGACGAAACACAATTGCTGGACTAACTGTGTCAACGTCACCAGCTGACAGAAGTGCAAACCATTTGGTGGGGTGTTTTCTCTCCAAATGTTTGCGCAGGCTACTAGTGGTCAGGATGTTGTGTTTTGAACCCCTGCTCATTGACGTGTGGCACAGCTTGCACACCGCCAAACGAGGATCGGCCTCATCATCCTTAAAGTACTCCCAAACTAAGGAGTGACGCATAGTACTCCTTAGTTTGGGAGCACTTGGGGAAGTAGTGACTCGGCCCTGTATCTCCCTTGTCGCAGCCCTCTGGCTCTCTCAACAGCTTGTGGTGCTGATGTCATCTCACAGTCTGAACCACTGCCTCCAGTTATATCCTAGATATGCAGGTACGATTATTTTCAGACCTATCCAAAAAAAGATGTACGCAGTTTGCGCAAATAAAACGGGAATCCACAGATCAATACGGAATCTATAGACTCTGAGGTATATAGCAGGCTGATGAAATGTATTCACTAGTCACTGCACCGTGTATTACGGATCAGTGAAATTAAACGGACAATGTAGATAGATATGCAGGTACGATTATTTTCAGACCTATCCAAAAAAAGATGTACGCAGTTTGCGCAAATAAAACGGTAATCCACGGATCAATACGGTATCTATAGACTCTGAGGTATATAGCACGCTGATGAAATGTATTCACTAGTCACTGCACAGTCATGCACAGGAATATATCTGTTTAGATATGTATAGTTTGATCTATGTGGCTGGACAAGGTGTACCAGGCACAGCTCTGCACAGAATGCAGGCTTACAGCATATACTGTATAGTTTTCTTCAGAGAATCAATTGGTTTTTAAAAGACTATTTTGACTTCCTATTCCTACACAGAATACAGGCTTACAGTATATACTGTTTTTTAGAGTATAAATAGTCTTTAAAAAGACTGTTGAGGCTTCCTATCCTAACTCTTAACTCCTAACTGCTTGCTGCACACACTACACGAGCTAACACTGTCTCTGTCTGTCTCTTCTCCTTCCAAAAAGCACAATGAGGCTGATGCTGCCGATCCCTTCCTTATGTAAATTTAGGTCACATGTCACTGCCAGCCAATCACTGCTGGGGAGGTATAGGGGATGTTACATCACAGCAGGCGTTCCCACAGGCTTCCCTTTGATGCTGATTGGCTGAAAAAACCGGGCATTTCAAACTGGCAGTGACGCACGAATCATCACGAGTCCGCGCTGGCTCGGGATGCCGAGCTGAGCCGAAGCGGGCAATATTCGTTCGAATCCAGAATATTGCCGCTTCGGCTCGCTCATCACTAGTGTATATATACATGTCCCGCATATATGGAGTCAATATATAGTGCTTCGCACAATCAAAATACATTTCGTAAATAACCAGAGCAAAACAGTTTCTCTTACCACCCCAGTGTGTTTTTTAAAAAAGAGTCCTTGTCATTAAGACGTTTTATCTGTAATTAAATAAAGCAGCAGATAAGAGACAGGAAGAACAGGAATATTCAAATCTAATCACGTAGTGGGGGGACATGGTCAATGATCCTGTACCTGAGCTGGCTGACATTATGTTTAAAATCCTCAAAATGCTTTGGTACGGGCAGTTCTATAACTTTATTCCTAATCTTGGACTTATGTTGTCCTATCCTTTCCTAACACGCATTTTTTGTCTCGCACACGTAGAGTAACCCACAGGGGCACTGTAGTACAGTGGTCTGACACGTGTAGTGACCTTTTATTGGATAGGTCTTACCTGTCCTGGGGTGTGAGAAGGTGTTACCTCGCTGGATAGAGTTACAGTGACAGCAGCTTAAACAGGGAAAATTACCCATTTTAGCTTTGGTCCGGGTGGTCTCTGTTTTTTGGCTGGGCCTATATCTTATCTCAATAGCATGTCCTGTACATTACGTGCACGTTTGTACGCAAGCAATGGAGGCTACTTGAAACTCCAATACAGACGGTAGACCTTTTTGGACAACGTTCCAGTTTCTGCAAATTATGTCACCCACCCTCGAGCTCACGTTGTTATAAGTGCTCACAAAGGGTATTCTAGAGGGTCCATCTTTTGGGCGATTATGCCTACTCCTGTCAGTGTCCAGTTTAGCTGTTTCTAACACCTTCTCTGGGAAGCCCCTGTTTTTGAATTTTCCCGTCATCTCTTTGAGTCGTACATCACATGTCCCCTCATCACTCACTATCCTCTTGACTCAAGTATACTGGGACTTGGGCAAAGAGGAGATCATATGTCTAGGGTGGAAACTTTTAAAATATAACAGACTATTCCTGTTCGTGGTTTTCACATGTAAGTCTGTTATAATTTTGTTGCCCATTTTTTGTACTTTCACATCCAAGAACTGTAGTTCTTGTTTTGAATGTGTCATAGTGAACTGCAGTTGTGGGTCAAATGTGTTCAGTTCTGTCAGGAACTGCACCAAGGTGGTCTCAGTCCCAGTCCATATGGCAAACACATCATCTATGTATCGCCACTAGTGATGAGCGAACATGTATGGCCGAGTATTCTATTCGACTGAACATGGCGGCGCTGGTGACCACACGTTGTTCTGCCAAACACCACGTGTGCTGGAGTGCCATACTCGAGTCTCCTCCCCGCACGCTAATTGGCTGACATTCACTGTAATGCAGGGAGAGCTGCTGCAAGCAGGGACAGACAAGTAGGGACAGAAGAACACCAGGCAGGGATAGAATTTCTGTTTCAAAGACCCAAAAAGCCTTTTAAGGGCTATTATATCTTGCTGGCAAACTTTTTATTTTATTTTGGGGTGTTAAAAATAGCGCTAGGTGGCCTGCCATTAACGCCACCTGTGCAGCTGCTGCATGCTGTATGATACTCTCTGTATACTATATACCGGACAACCTATTTCTGTTAAGCCTGCAGTACCTCTTTTGCATCTTGCTGTATAACATTTGCGCAAGGAGGGACTTGTGTAGGGATAGGACTTGGCTAGGCAGGGCTAGTGTTTCTGTTCAAGAGACACAAAAGTCCATTGTTGTATCTGGCTGCAGTTTTTTTTTCTTTAGGGGCAAAAAGAACGCAAGTGTGCCTGACGCTAATACCACGTGCACAGAGTGTGCATTAGGACCGTTCTGTAGTCTATGAACCTGACATCCGTTGCTATTTTATCTACCATTAATTTAGGTCGCAGTTCCTCAGCTTCGTCTGCTGTATAACGTTTGCGCATTCAAAATATTTGACATTGGGTGAAATTTTTCTTATACACTTAATATAAAACTGCAGTACTGTACTTTTGACAAAGTTGCATATATACTGTTTATTATGCACAAGGCGAGCACTAAGGGACGGGGAAGTGGACGTGCTGCTGATGGTGAACGCAGAGGCGTTGGCTCTGGGTGCAGTGAAACTGTGCCTGCTGGCAGAGCCCAAGAAACAAAGTCCTCCAAGAACTAATCCCACATTTGGATATTCCGAGGAGCTTTTGTCATCACCGTTCCTTGGCTCGGGCCTCTCACCAAGGCCACTTGAAGTGGGACATGATGAGATATTGTGCCCGATTCCCAACCTATTGAGCAAACACAGTCTGAAGAAGATGACGGTGGGGAACGGAAAGTAGCTTCTCACGAGGTGCATGATGATGATGAGACACAGTTGCCAATAAGTCAAGGGGAAACTAGTGTCTCAAGAGGTTGATGATGAGGATGAGACGCAGTTAAGTCAGGTTCTTGTTGGCTCACCATGTCAGGAGGAGGAACAGAGTGAGGAAGTGGAAGAGGAGGTGGTAGACAATGAAATCGCTGACCCAAACTGGGAAGGTGGCAAGCTGAGCGAGGACAGCAGTACAGAGGGGGAGGGATCCGCAGCACCGCAAGTGCGGAAAGTTGGAAAAGGCAGTGGGGTGGCAAAAGGGAGAAGGCAGGCCACGCCAACCAGGCCCGCAACTGTTAACCGCAGCAGCCCCTTGCGGCAATCTCCCCTGCCATGGGTTAGGTGTTCTGCAGTTTGGCGTTTTTTGAGGAAAGTGCTGACAATAAATGGAATTGTAATTTGTAACCTGTGCCGTACCAAGATGAGAAGAGGCGTAAACACCAGCAACCTGACTACCACCAGCATGATCCGCCACATGTCAGCAAAGCACCCTAAAAGGTGGGCCGAACGCCTGGGTCTACGATCTGTGTCTGCAGATCACACCACTGCCTCCTCTTTCCCTCTGTTACCTGCTGTCAAAGACACAGGCCCAGATGCCTCCAGCCCTGCACCTGGACCGTCGCAAGAACCATCAGCCAGCATGTCCACTTCACTGTCCCAGCGCAGCGTTCAAATGTCCTTACCCCAGGCATTTGAACGCAAGTGCAAACACCCTGCCACCCACACACAGGCCATAGCTCTAAACGCACAACTTTCTAAATTGCTGGGCCTGGAAATGTTGCATTTTAGGCTGGTGGACACTGAGGCTTTTTCGAAACCTGATGTCGGCGGCTGTCCCTCGTTACGCAATCCCCAGCCGCCACTATTTTTCCCGGTGTGCTGTCCCTGCCTTACATCAGCATGTGTCCAGAAAAATAACCTGTGCCCTGACCAACACAGTTACTGGCAAGGTCCACTTAACCACTGACACATGGACAAGTGCTTCTGGCCCAGGGACGCTACATTTCCCTGACCGCACACTGGGTGAATGTTGTGAAGGCTGGGAGAGAGTCGTACCCTGGGATGGCACAGGTGCTACCCACTCCCAGGATTGCGGGCCCTACTTCAATCCGGATTTCCGCCACCACCTACAGTAGCGGCTGCTCCTCCTCCACTTCCCATGCAGAATTGCCATCTTGCAGTGCCGGTCAGACTTCTGTCACTAGCTGGAAGCAGTGTAGCACAGCAGTTGGGAAGTGGCAACAGGCCGTGCTGAAGCTTATTTGCCTAGATGACAAACAGCACACCGCCACAGAGCTGTGGCAGGGCATAAGGGAACAGGCTGAGCTGTGGCTCTCGCCAGTCAACCTACAGCCAGGCATGGTTGTGTCTGATAACGGCCGCAACTTGGTGGCGGCTTTGGAGCTGGCCAACCTCACGCACCATGCCTGGCCCATGTCTTCAACTTAGTGGTTCAGCGGTTTCTGAAAGCCTACCCCAATTTGCCTCAGCTACTGGTGTAGGTGCCTTGCATTATACGCATAGTAGACAACACCGATTACTGGTTGTTCACCCTTCTCGACCCCCGCTACAAAGAGAACTTCTCATCTCTCATTCCAGTGGTGGAGAGGGCAAGTAAAATGTTGCAATACCAAAAGGCCCTTGTCGAAAAATTGCCCCGAAAATTTCAATCTGACAACGCTGGCGTCAGAGTCCGTAGTTCCTTGGCCACCCAAGGAGGGGAGACGAGGGGAACACACAGCAGTTCCTACAAAGGCAGGGTGACACTCTCCAAGGCCTGGGACAGTTTTATGACACCCCACCAGCAGCCTCACCCTGAAGAGCGGCCTAGTGTGACAAGGAGGGAAACATTTTGGAAGATGGTAAAGGAGTACCTAGCTGACCGTGTCAACGTCCTCAGCGATCCCTCTGTGCCATATAATTATTGGGTGTCAAAGCTGGACATGTGGCACGAACTGGCGCTCTACGACTTGGAGGTGCTGGCGTGCCCTGCCGAAAGCGTTTTGTCTGAGCAGGTATTTAGTGCCGCTGGGGGCATAATTACTGATAAGCGCATCCGCCTGTCAACTGACAGTGCTGACTGGTTGACAAGGCCTGGATTGCCCCTGACTTCTCTACTCCACCAGAGGAAAGCGGCTTAACATGAAGGAACCTTAAATGTGTGTTTTAGGGTGTATTGAATACACTGTATTCCCATGTACCCCTTCCTCTTCTCATCCTCTTCCTCCTCATCCTCCATCATATGAAACTGCTTAGGCTGCCCTCGAAGTTCACCAGCTGGGCCTGTACCATAATTTTTTAGACGGTCAGCTCACCATTAGGGCCGGAACCATAATATTTTAGACGGTCAGCTTAACAGCAGGCCCTCAGCCATAATGTTTTAGACGTTCAGCTCATCAGCAGGCCCTGAACCATAATGTTTTAGACGGTCAGCTCACCAGCAGGCCCTGAACCATAAGGTTTTAAACGGTCAGCTTACCAGCAGACCCTCAACCACAATGTTTTAGACCTTGCATGTCACCCATAAATTTTTACACGGTCAGCTCTGCTGCATGTCACCTATAATGTTTTACACGGTCAGCTCTGCTACATGTCACCCATAATGTTTTACATGGTAAGCTCTGCTGCATGTCACCCATAATGTTTTACATGGTCTGCTCTGCTGCATGTCACCCATAATGTTTTACACGGTCTCAAGCCCCTCGGTATACGTTCGTTACGATGATATTCAATCAAAGTTTCCAAATGTAATTCTAAAGCTGTTAGCTTCTTCCTCTTCATCCTCCCAGATTTTTTTGATTGAATATCATCGTAATGAACGTATACTGAGGGGCTTGAGATCAAGATTACGACCCACATTGTTTCCAGATAATAAGACCTTCTGTACAAAGTTCGAGCAAATCTCGAACAAATATTCTCTTGACTTGATCCTGCTCAATATTGAGTTTTTGCAAACAGAGATACAAGAACAGAAGAAAAGAGTGGCTGAATTGGACAATACCCTCAATAGTCTCTTACAACAGGATGAAGTGAAAGTATTCAAGGATAAAATCACTCCTTTCTTGACAAACAACAAACAGAAATCGAGATAAAGAAGAAACAAAAATGGCACTGCGACTCGGAGAACTACCGTATGGGCAAAATCTACAGGTGGCAATCCAAGGATATGGGAGAACGTCAGGAGATGAGACCCAGATGCAGACGAAGACCCCTACGCCATCAGGGCGGAGCAACGACTACGGGGGAATCGGACTCCTCGGATGGACCCACTTTTTTAGAGAAACATCCCATGAATCAAACAACAGGAGAAATCGCCCATGGAAGAGAGGGGGAAGGAAACATGGATCTAAGACACGACCCAACAACAAAACCACCGTATCGGCGATACCCGTCAAGACGAGGAAGATAGATGACTTGGTGGTGAAAATTCTCACGGAGGTTGTCAAGTATCGAACTCCAAGCTTTAAATAAAGGATTGAGCTACCATCCATCAAATAAGGTGGACTGGTTTAATTTGGAATTGGATTTACAAAAATTTTAACGTAGGCTGAAGGCACATTTCGCTGTCAAATTTAAAAATGAGACTAGGACACTGATCAGATCTGGTGAGACAACGAAGTTACAACTAAAGAGGTTTGATCTAAAAAGAAAAAGCTCATTTACACCACCAAGGGGCAGTCCCGTTGTTGAAGCATACATAGAAATAGTTTCCAAAGAGATACAGACACTCAGGCATACGGGAATAGGTGAGAAACTCATTCACCCAAACATGACAAGACAGGAGATTGTAGCCATCAATTCCCTCAGTCAGGACCCCACCATTATATTAAAACCTGCGGACAAAGGCGGGGCTTTGGTAATCTTGTACAAGAGAGATTATATCGAGGAAATAGAAAGTCAGCTGGCGAATCGTGGTATACTTACCTTTGAATACAGACCCCATATTTGAGATAACTAGGAAGTTATAGGAAGATTAAGAAATGTTTGACTGAGGCACATGAAAAACACATTATTAACACCCGGTTACGCCAGCAATATATTGTCTCCTAAAAATCCATAAGAGGTTGGTTAAACCACCTGGGAGACCGATAATTTCTGGTAGTGACTCAATCTTCACTAACATCTCAAAATTTCTTGACAAAGTCCTTAGGACTTTTGTGACGGAAGCACCCTCTTATATCCGAGATACATCCAACTTTCTAGAGAAACTAAAGAATCTTATTATTCCAGAAATGTGTACACTTGTATCCTTCGATGTGGTATCCCTATACACATTGATCGCCCACCAAAAAGGCATTGATGCAGTGCATGGAGTACTACAGAGAACGGAATACAGTGAAGAATGTATAGCATTTCTGATTGATCTACTAATGATCATAATGCAGGAGAATTATTTCATGTTCCAGAACAACTTTTACAAACAATGTTGGGGTACCGCAATGGGGTCCCATGTGGCCCCGACATATGCCAATATTTATATGAATCATGTTGAGGAACAGCACATCTATGTATCGCCACATTGGAAGGATTTCCTTTTTGGTGGCGATACATAGATGATGTGTTTGCCATATGGACTGGGACTGAGACCACCTTGGTGCAGTTCCTGACAGAACTGAACACATTTGACCCACAACTGCAGTTCACTGTGACACATTCAAAACAAGAACTACAGTTCTTGGATGTGAAAGTACAAAAAATGGGCAATAAAATTATAACAGACTTACATGTGAAAACCACGAACAGGAATAGTCTGTTACATTTTAAAAGTTTCCACCCTAGACATATGATCTCCTCTTTGCCCAAGTCCCAGTATACTTGAGTCAAGAGGATAGTGAGTGATGAGGGGACATGTGATGTACGACTCAAAGAGATGATGGGAAAATTCAAAAACAGGGGCTTCCCGGAGAAGGTGTTAGAAACAGCTAAACTGGACACTGACAGGAGTAGGCATAATCGCCCAAAAGATGGACCCTCTAGAATACCCTTTGTGAGCACTTATAACAACGTGAGCTCGAGGGTGGGTGACATAATTTGCAGAAACTGGAACGTTGTCCAAAAAGGTCTACCGTCTGTATTGGAGTTTCAAGTACCTCCATTGCTTGCGTACAAACGTGCACATAATGTACAGGACCAGCTATTGAGGTCAGATATAGGCCCAGCCAAAAAACAAATAGAGACCACCCTGACCAAAGCTAAAATGGGTAATTTTCCCTGTTTAAGCTGCTGTCACTGTAACTCTATCCAGCGAGGTAACACCTTCTCACACCCCAGGACAGGTAAAACCTATCCAATAAAGGGCCACTACACGTGTCAGACCACGTATGCAGTCTATGTACTACAGTGCCCCTGTGGGTTACTCTACGTGTGCGAGACAAAAAATGCGTGTTAGGAAAGGATAGGAAAACATAAGTTCAAGATTAGGAACAAAGCTATAGAACTGCCCGTACCAAAGCATTTTGAGGATCTTAAACATAATGTCAGCCAGCTCAGGTACAGGATCATTGACCATGTCCCCCCACTAAGACATGGGGGTGACAGGGAGAGAATATTAAAACAGAGGGAACTCAGGTGGATTCATGAATTGGACACCTTGTTTCCAAAAGGGATGAATATTGATTTCTCTATGACCCCGTTCCTTTGAGATACGTGATTAGATTTGAATATTGCTGTTCTTCCTGTCTCTTATCTGCTGCTTTACTTTTTACAGATAAAACGTCTTAATGACAAGGACTCTTTTTTAAAAAACACACTGGGGTGGTAAGAGAAACTTTTTTGCGCTGGTTATTTACGAAATGTATTTTGATTGTGCGAAGCACTATATATTGACTCCATATATGCGGGAGATGTATATATACACATATGCATACGTATAATTATCGATCTTATATTGAAGACTAGTATTATCTGCTTGGGAGTATGGACAGACTGTAAGATTCTATAGTATTACGAGCAGAACCTCTGTATTTCATTGAATATGTTCTTTTCAATTTGATTGAGTGGCATAATTATGTATTATGATTGCTCCATCATGTTTTCCTTCTTCAGGGGATATAGCCATATATATTGAGTGGAAGATTACATATATACATGTTTGTGTACACTGTAGATTACTAACCGATAGTGTACCATATCTACAAGATTCTAAAATGTCCTTTCTCCTATTACATTTTGGCAACATACATATATGGCAACTTAACATACAGTTTGGCAATTTGACTATGAATGCCCACTAAAAATATACACCTATTGTCTACTTATCCTCTTTTAAGTAGTGCGCAATAAATATTTGAATAGATGGGCGACAGGACCAGATATACTATGTACATATCATTGTATCATCAGGTTGCTGAGCAACGTGATGTCACGTGAACAGACTTGCGCTCACATGACACTCATCGCGCGCTGCTTTTGTAAGTATGCCACTATAGCGTCGGGTCGCTGAGCAACATGACGCAGCATAGCACGTGAGCATACTTGCGCTCACGTTATATACATTGCGTGCCGCTTCTGCAAGTATCCTGTTGATAGGCAGCGTGACGGATGCTATGGGCAATACACGTGTCTCTGGCACATGCGCATTTCCTTATACACAACGTGAAGACAGGACACAAGCGAAAGTGATAGGAGGTATGAGATATTTAAACTATTATTATATGGAGTATATTACGTATTTTACATCTGGCCTTATTAAGAATGCAGATTTGTATTTATAAGATGTGTATTACCTTGTCTGCATACAATTATTATGTGCAGTAACAATACTGAGCATATGTTGTAGGGAATATTAATTATTGATATTTTGGGTAATACCAATAATTAATATTCATAAATAGACGTAAGCCTGCTTTCACTAATTCCGCCGATTTATACCTTTTATGATTATCTATTGTCTACACGACCTAGCGCTATGTGCAAGTACAACTACAATACTGCTATTGCTATATTGCTATAAAGATACTGCACACTGTATGTTAAATAATAAAAGGATTTATTACAAAATACTACGTCTACGGACATTATTTAACAATACAGTACAACACCTAACTACACTGCACAATCCCACTTAATTCCACCCACGATACTAACTAAACAATACACTCACACAAATATAAATATGGCAAGCCCTCCCAAGCCTATCCACTTTACTATCCCTAGTGAAGCAAAAGGGTTAAATTACAATTATGGTGTCTATGACAGGGTAAGGGTTAATGAGGGTTGTGATATAGGGGTTATGCATAATGGCAGGGAAACAAGGTATTAATGACAGGGACACACGTTGGTGGTACAGTGGTTATGGATAGGGGTTCTTTGGTGGTATGGGGATATTGCAGGGGTTAATTATGGGGTAGATATGGCAGTGGGGATATTGGTAAGGAAAGGGTTAAACTGGGGTCAGGGAAAGGGTTACACTGGGGTCATAGGGACCAGGGATTTATATTGCAGGGGTAAGAAGGGGTTAATTGCAGGGGAATAAGTGGTTATGGTAGGGCAAGGGTTAAATGGGGTAACAGGGGTTACTCAGCCAGCTCCTAGGGGGTCACTGCTCGTTGTCCAGGGGTTGCTCGACGTCCAGGGGGAGATCCTCGCTTGTTATAATGCTCATTGCTTTCTGGGGATGATTCTTGCTTATCTTGTAGGGCTGCATGGCTCCACTCAAGAGCGCAGCGCGATCGGGTTATTTAAACCCGGTTGCGCTCGCTCCTGTGCTCCCGCGCTGCCAGCGAGCGCACCGGCAGCCATGTGCACGTGGGCCGGCGTGGTGATATGACGTGACCTCGCCGGCCCACGCTGGTTCCCGGGCGGAGGATCTCTTTGATCTTCTGCCTGGGAGCGCTATGCATCTCCGGCGCTTGTAATTACAGTGCTGGAGGTGCGCGGCATACAGAGGCAGGGAAACCTTCTGTTTCCCTGCCCCTGTTATGGTAAACATCTCCAGCATGGCTGGAGATGTTTTTAACAGGACAGAGAATCTTATCGATCCTCTGTCTTTAGTCCAGTCATCAGATCACCATCTGTCCTCTGTAAGGTGCTTTGGTATGTGCCTGCAGGGGAATCCGGGTGGGGGCACCTGGACATGGGGGATATTTTATACACATATAGATACATGTATATAATTCTGGGGCATATATACATATATCTATATGTATTAGGATATATGTGTATATAGATACATGCATATAATATCGGGGGCATATATAAATGTATCTCTATACCTATGGAAGGATCAGGGGGCCATATATATGTAGGTATATACATAGATACAGGCTCACACTCTGGGGCATACCTGCCTATATCCATGTATATACATATACCCAGATTAATCTGGGCATGGGGCAATTTACAATATGTATGTTAAAGGGCATCTAAGGCTCATGGACTTGTGGGGCCAAAGACCCCCAGGATGGGGTCACTTTGTACCCTCTGGGCCAGAAAAGCCCATTCACATATGCATATATATGCACGCCTATTAAAAGGGCAAGCCTGCATACATATTTTGGGTCGTGCCCACACTTCCTTCTATAATCCCCCTGTTGTCGGGAACACAACATATTTTTTGGGAGAAGTGTGGGGATATATTTGACTCCTCCACCCCACACATAACGGATAACAGTTCAGGATGGACTGAAGAATGATCCTGTCCTTAGGTACTGAAACATCACCCCTCGTGGTTATGCAACCTCTTCCCTGCCCTTCACCGTAACCTGACATCTCCTTCCACAGATCAAACTATCCTCGTCTCCTCTCTATATCAGCTTCTCCCTCAGTCGTCTTTAGTTGTTCTGACTTCTGGGATGGCACACCATTGTCTCGAAGCTTCCGCTACTCCCACAGTCTTCTTCAATTGGTCTGACTTCGGGGATGGCTTCACCCTCACATCTGGGTAGTGACGGCCTTTAAGCCTCAGCTCTTCCCACTGTCGTCTTTTGTTGATTAGACTCTGGGATGGCTCCACTCGCAATCTTCATGCAGTGTCGGTCTTCCAGTATCAGCTGCTCCCACTGCCTTCTCTTTGTCGGTTAGACTCTGGGACAGCTTCACTCTTCATCTTCTAGGCAGATCCACGTAGCACAGGTGGACTGGCCTCCTTAGCACTTTTTCTCCCGACACCTCTTTTCATCTTGCTTGTAGATTCTGTTGTTGAGGAAGTTTTTTCATGGACAGATACGCAGGTTTTTACAAGGCAAGTCAGACTTTATGGCGTGTGAGGTGATGTCAAAGTACCCAAATTCTAACTGTGGGAAAGAACACTGCACTAACTGTCATTCAGTCCATCCCTTATGAACTGTACCATTCATAGGGTTGGAGTGGCAAATATTGTTGGAAAGAAGGGACCTGTCCTTAATGAGCCCTATTCTTTTCCCCCTTCACACACACACAAAACCACATGTTGACCCATCCCCCCTTTAGCTCTAAAATAAATACAATTACAAGATATCAACAAAATATACGAACAATATGGGGTTTTTGGATGGCAGCAGACCTACATCCGCAAACCCTTAGGAAAAGCAAAACCGAATGTAGTCCATGGTCTACACCCCCAAAACTCTCATAAAAAGAAAAATCAAATGTAGTCCATGACCTCAGGATTTCCCCAGGGTTATGTCCTGAGCCTTCTTCTCCTATTGTTCTCATGAAGTTCCGTCTGGTTCTGTTCCAATTGGTCCGCCGGTCTCTTGACTCTCCGGTAAATAAGGCATAGTCCCAGACACATCATGACGACCAGAACCAGGAGAACTATCACTGGATGAATTAAAAAGTTGAAGAAGGACGTGGCTTTAGGACTGTATCCAAAAA
>ONZH01024987.1:0-45209 GCA_900303285.1 Rhinella marina
CATATTATATATCAAAATGGCCAAAACAGAGAACTCATTTAAATAATTTATTTTGGTGTCAGTTTGCATATTTAAAGAATAAGGAGCTATAGTTGGAAAAAAAGTTGACCAAGTTTTATATTAAGTGACCCCCAGTTTTACATAAAAAATTTAACAAGCTGGGACTGTATAGTAAATGTACCTGATGGCGTTCTTCATCTAAGATGGCCACCAACCACACTCCCCCCTGCTGACGATGCTGGTCATGGGACCTTCAGGGAAGACACAGAATGGACATAGGGCTGATGTCATCAGCTCTGGTCCATGTGACAGCAGGGGGAGTGCATCACATTACCATAGCACTCTGTGCAGTCCAGCCCTGCACTCAAAGTACTCAGTAAACATATACATGAAGAAAAGCATATCTGTATGATGTCATGTTAAGTATTTAGAAACATAAGTGTACACAGCCACTAAATATATCCTATATATAGATCATTGGTCTCCAACCTGTGGGTCTCCAGCTGTTGCAAGACTACAACTCCCAGCATGCCCAATGTAGACAAACTACCTAGATGGCTAAATTCAGGTAGTGAAGCCAGAGCTGGGAGGCTGACAAACCTTTAAAGGGATTGGTGATAAGTGTCTAATCGCTAGAGGTTCCACAACTAAGACCCCCACAGATCACAAGAACGAGGGTCCTGTGTACCTTGTTTGAATGAAGAGGCGTTTGAGCATGTGCACTGCTCCTGTATCCTAAAGTCTATACGACTGATGGAGATAGCCGTCTTCCAGAGATCTTATACTGAACAGGTGATAAGTGTTCACCTTGGGACAACCCTTTAATGAAGAGCAGGATATAGATTGTACAGGTCATTGAAGACAAGGCCTGGCCAGACCCTGCTTCTAAACATTACTTATGTCTTTTGAGCTTAATTATGTAATTATGCAATTGGAATGTAGTCACATTGTACAGCATATCAATCAGTAATGCTTGTTGCATCTGTGACTAAAGGGGTTTTCCAGGACTACATTACTGATGACCGATCCTCAGGACAGGTCATCAATATCTGATCGGTGGGGGTCAGTTTGAAAAGACTACAGTGCTAGGACAAGTGCTGTGGCCTCCTCACAGCATACCAAGCACAGCGCTGTACAATATATACTGGCTGTGACTGGTATTGCAGCTCAGACGCAATAGGACTGAGCTACACATACATGTCACATATGTGTTACAGTGTTATCTTGTGCTATCTTGTGACAAAACTCATTGAAATACATTGAAAAAGTTAGTTAACCTTTTTGTGCCATTATTTACTTGACGCATTAACCATCAAGTTTAGCTCAGCTGCATCTGTAGACCATGTGGCCAATAAATGTGACGTCACTGGCCTAGGAAGAGGCCACAGCATTCAACAAAGCACCATGACCTCTTCAAACTGCTCATTGGTGGGGGTGCTGGGGGTCAGAATCCCCACTGATGTGATATTGATGACCTATCCTGAGGATAGGCTATATGGATATACTAGGGGATTATGGAGGATTGGTATATGATCAGAATATACAGTATTATCAGAAATTATACTATACATGTTATAACATTGCTGGAGCTTTGGCATGGCATGCTACATAATATAATCACTGTCTCTTACTGATTTCAGGATACAATTAATCAGCTGGAAAATGAGCTGAGGAGCACAAAGGGTGAAATGGCACGCCACCTGCGGGAATATCAGGACCTGCTAAATGTCAAGATGGCACTGGACATTGAAATTGCAGCATATCGGTAATTTGTGCTTCTATTGGATTATATCAGTAGTGTTCATGAAACAACAGTTGTGTGTGAAATCTGCGGTATAGGTCAGGGAGGTCAAGTGTCTATAAACTGTGAGATTGAAAGTAATAGCTCTGAAGTCTTTTTATATTTGTATCAAATTATAAATATCTTTCAATGATATCAGAGTAAAATATTTTATCCTATATGCTATACTTAGTTTTTCTAGATGCAGAACATATATGTTACAGTGTTGCATGTAGCCAGGGCCGCCATCAGAGCAGTACTGCTGTCAGGGGCCCAGAGCAGCCTCCTGAGAAGCCATTTCGAGTATCTGACATCAGCAACTTCATTAATATTCACTTCAGTTCAGAAGCTGTGTGGACTCATTATATTCACTCCAGTGCCGAAGCTGTGGGGCCTGATTAATATTCACTTCAGTGCAGTTAATACTAATGAAGCAGTGTAGCCCTTCCACTCCATATGGGGGAGGCGCCCTGTCCAAGCACATTGACTTTTGATAAAGAAATTAATTCACATGCCATTTGAACCTCAGACCTTCTATGTGGCAGGCAAGAGATTTACCACTACACTATAGACAGGTCCTATTGAAAGGACTGGATTCTCTGTGCCTAATAAGCTACTAATTTGTATTATTGTTTTGCATACATAATGCATAATATTAAATACATAGTATAAATAGTATATTGCTGAAGTGAAGGAAAAAACATTTGCACCATTTTTAGTTATGCTGTTTCAGATCGCCCTAAATGTGTTCACTATATTGTACAGGTTATTATGATTACAGAGATACCAAATACTGTTCTTTGACTGAATGTAACTTCTACTGTGAAAGAAAAGCTGGGGAGTAAAAGTTCCAAATTTTTTTTTCAGAGGTTTCTGCTGGGTATTGAACCCCAGACCTTCTGTACAGCAAGCAACAGATTTTGCCACTACTGAGTAGAAGAGCACTGTAGTAGGGACAGGAATTTCTGAGTCTAAGAAGCTGCTAATAGTATTGTTGTTTTCTTTACAGGCATGATATAAAATAAACTGTAATAGTGTTTAGTAGCTTTTCAGGCACAGAAAATCCCATCTGCACATCAGACCAGCTTTATAGAGTAGTGGTAAATCTGTTGCCTGCTATATGGAAGGTATGGGGTTAATTTTCAGTGGAGACAAGTAAAACCCCTATATGGAAGGTACGGGATTTAATTCTCAGTGGAGAAAAAGTAAAATATTTTCTTTATTAAAAGTTATTGCAGAAAAATGGAACAGCTTTTTTATGATGTTTTTGATATTACATTTTTTAGTTAATGTTAGTAAAAAAAATACCAGAGCAAAAACCATTACAATAAATGAGTTTTTATTATTAAATATCATAAAACAATATTTGGTATTCCCGTAATGATACTATCCCGTAGAATATAGTGAGCACATTATTTATGGTGATCAGTAAATAGTGCAAATAAAAATGGTTCTAATTATTTCCTTTAATTTAACCCATAATAAAAATTGATAGAAATTAAAATCTTATGTGTATGGCAAGATGGCCTAACGCATAAAAAAAAGTTATGGCTATGAATATGAGAAAGGCCAGGGGAATACATGTTTTTTCTACATGGGGTGCTGAAATTCTTGATGGCGGCCCTGGATGTTGCAAAAAGAACAATAACATGTATTTACAGTAAAAATATCTATTCTGTACTGGCTTCTGGTGTATTGTTCCCATTATTTATACTGCCTAGTATAAAAATGGTAGAAGGCACGTTCCTATAGGCAGCCCAATATAGGCAGCCCATAAAGCCTATAGGCAGCCCAATGAGAGAGAACCTCCTGTAGGGAAAATGTGCACCGAACAGTGTGTGTTCCTGTGTAAATTATGGGCATAGATAGGGTAATTAGGTACTCAGTGGGGGAGATTTATCAAGACTAGTGCTAAGCTCTGACATTCATTCTAATCCTGCCCCCTTTTCTTGCCACTTTTGAAAAGTCGCAAGAAGCTTAAAAAGTCGCTAATTATGGCAGGAATATGGCATGCACCTAACTGTGGTGTAAAAGCATTGGTAAATGTCCCCCACAGTGCTTTGAGAGTGCATGGAGCACAGACCGGGAAGGAAGAGGGAAGGCTGCAGAGGGTGCTCGGTATTGTGGGAAGCGCACCACAATGTTCTGCATACATGACAAGGTGGGGCCTATATGAAGGACAGAGTCGAAGGCACCTGATAATGGGAGTCATTTTACAATGGTCTTTGATGGCCCCTGCCTTGCCAGAGGATGCGCTTAATTTATGATGAGGTGCACGCCTTGTCATAAATTAGGCTCATCCTCTGGCAGTCCGTGCACCTGGAGTGAAAACTACTCCAGTCCCTGAGTTTCCAGGTGTAATTTTTTTCCCCAGGGAGGAAAATGGCGTAAAAACGCCATATGCAACAAAATATTGTCACATAGGTGTTAAAAAGTCACAAAAAAGATTCTTAAGCTAAACTGGCATTAGTAAATGCCCCCCAATGTGTCTACAAACTCCTGATATGTAAATATGGTTCTATTTAAGATTGTTAAATTTTCTTTTGTCTTTTTTTTCTTCAGGAAATTGTTGGAGGGTGAGGAGACCAGGTTTAGCACCAGTGGAATCAGCATTATGCCTCCAAACCCATCCCACAGTTATTCTTATCAGCCTCGAGCCAATATTTCATCCTCTTCCAAGATAACATCAGCTTCATCCTCCCACAAGGAAAGATGAAGCAGATGCAGGCAGCAAGAACAGCCTCTAAAACATCTACCCACAGAGGAGAAACCTATGAAGAAATCATTGAAGAAACTGTTGTTTCAACCAAAAAAAATAGAGAAGTCAGAACAGAATGACGGTTGAAACTAGCAACTAGGAGTTTATTAATTGATCCATTAAAAATGTTCACTTTGTCATTGATTCCTTCACTGTTAGAGTTCACAGCTAATGCTTGTATCATAAATGCTCACCAAGGTTTTCTAGGAAAGAATTCATGTTGAACATCATAAGGAAGAGAATTTTAGGTATGGACTTATAACCCATAGACTAGTCTAGAACCTCAAGTCGAGCCCATGGTGTTATAGGACGGATTGACCTGTCATTGACCTGTCATTGAAGGTACTAATCTATCCTAGAAGCAGGACCAAAAGAAAACATTCCCAAACCTTTCATATAGAAATGTTTTACTTTGTTCCTGCCCCTTGGATTCGTTCCCAAATCTGGTATTGGTAAATGGAAGAACTGAGCCTAAATTCTTAAACGTGTTTTTCAGGACCAAAAACAAATTTTTCAAATGTTCTCACTTCATGCTAAATTGCCCACAATGCCTTCCAGATACATTTTCCTACTACTCCAATTAACTCACTGCAGGGCTCCATTGATTGCATCAGCAACTTTCACTTAAGGCTCTTTACAGCGCTTCAGTCCTGTATTCCGAGGAATCATTGTGCTGGCTTTCTATATTTAAATGCTTTTAGTAATATTTTTGAATAAGAAAAAAATAAAGAAACCAATGCAATTACATCCTATACAATCGGATCCGGGTACATATCTACAATAAGGTTACAAGTCCAGTAATTATAACATCACTGCACCAAGGACTTTAGAAACCAAGTCAGGAATGAGATCTGCAGATGGTTTATTTGCAATCTCACTCCCGACTCAGTTTCTAAAATCTCTGGCTAATATGGTGGCTAGACCTGGCTTATATCTCCAGCTGCTATACAGCCTGAGATAGAGCAGGTTAAAGCAGCATCCCCTTAAGCCGGCTATGATCTCAGCTACTGAAGCAAAATGACTGCTTTAGCCAGACCCTCTTGATATGTTGGCCCCCACAGCAGCCACTATGGTTGCTAAAGTGGTAGCTCCATCCCTACAAGGGCTGGAATCTTAATGGAAAGAATAAAATACACATTCACTGCAACAATCTGATGTAATAGAAGAACATATTAAATAATAGAATCCTCCCCAATCTCCCGGAGCCCTGCTGAGTTTCTCTGAAATTAATTCCCCCCCACTGTATGTGCTGGCTTACTAGTAGAAGAACGATTTCTGTAGTCTCAGTGGAGATCCAGATTGCAGGAATGGCGCAGTTTTAGCAATGAAGGTACATTTATGAAAATATTGATTAGGAGGTGTTCAGCATAAGAATTGTTAGAGCATTGCAACTAAAAACCCCTTTGAAGGAGTTGCCCAGAATCTGCTCTCGTTCCAGATGGATTATTTTTGGGGATTGCAGCTCATCCCATTCAAATGAGAAGCTAAGCTGTGATTTCATACACAACCTGTATGAAATCACAGTTTTGGTGTTTTCTTTGGCGACTACTTTAAAGAAAGTATTGTGAAACATCTCATAACACCTACTCAAGTAGGATTATTCCTGGGTTCAGACTTTCTTAGAAACCCTAAGTTTCTTCTCACACCATATAGCTGGGAACATGACCATGCTGATATGATGGATGCATGATGCAAGCTAAATATCATGAGTAGATTAGTCCATAGTGTATTGTCGTAGCCACTCATTACTGAAAAAGCACATTACTCCTTGTCTACTGCATATATAGAATAGATCTAAAAATGTATGTTAGTTCTTAGGACAAATGGATAACTAAACTAATGGAAATATGGGGACCATCACAATCTGAAGCACAGTGGAATTTGTGGGCATACCAAATGCTGACCAGATGACCACAGCCTACTTTCCAATAACCAACCACTTTTAGCACACCTAGAACCTCTAGTACTGTAATACACAAATACTATAAGTCACAAATGCTGGTAGTGTCGCACTAACACAAATATTATCAGGCTAGACACATTGAGATTCCTTGGTATGAGAAGCCGGTAATGATCTATAATATACACAAAAATACCATCTAAGTGGAAGAGTCATGTAGAAGGGAAAAACCAAAGTAAAGGCTCGTGAAGAAAAGAACTCTGCTACATGTCTTATTGATGCCTTATGACGAGTAACATTCTTCCAATGATTGTCTGGATGTACGTTGTATGTTTGCTGTGCGTCCACCGGCGCCATGGTCATGGCAATGTTTCTTGGGCCATTTTTTT
This sequence comes from Rhinella marina, assembly GCA_900303285.1. Taxonomy (NCBI): domain Eukaryota; kingdom Metazoa; phylum Chordata; class Amphibia; order Anura; family Bufonidae; genus Rhinella; species Rhinella marina. The sequence continues at coordinate 6,828 of ONZH01024987.1, forward strand.
ACCTTTGTACTCGGAAATGTTAAAATCAGGGTCCAACATAGAGGGGGAAGTATCATTGTTATGCCTGCAGACAAGATCCGAAATAAAAGTCCATGATATCAAAACATACTGTGTCCTTCTTTATTTGGGTGAACTGATTGTTTACCCCCCATTGACAAGAAGAAGACACATTTGAAAGATCTAAAAGTCAAAGCTAAAGGGGTTCTCCAAGATTTTGATATTGATGGCCTACCCTCGGATAGGTGATCAATATGAGATTGGTGGGGGATTTGGAGTTGGACCCCCGCTGATCAGCTATTCGAAGAGGCCACAGCACTCTGTGAGCGATTAGGCCTCATCCTAGGCCATATGATGTCACGTTCATCGGTGACATGGCCTAGGCACAGCTCATTTCCCATTCAGTTGCTATCAAATAGGCAGCTCTACACTTGGTAAGCTGATCGGCAGGTGTGCCAGGGATCAGACCCCTCACGATCTCATATTGATTACCTATTGAATATAGGCCATCAATAAGAAAATCCCAGAAAACCCCTTTAAAGATCAAGGTTTATTTATGACAACTTGTTATGGCTGTAAACAACCCAGCAGATTTCAGACAGATCTTAATTTCATACATTTTTTCATCATGGGCTCTCTGTTTTAGTGGGGAGTATAATACCAACTGTATCAGAATTCTTAGTGATGTGTCTCCATGTAGGGATCTATATTATCTACTAGAGACCATCTATGGTGCTCTGAAATGTCCAAATCTGTACAGTGGTGCCAATGTGACATCATGACCCTTACATTCCTGAACACTTTAACATTAAAATGTTTACTGCTTGGCCTAATAAAGGATACATGGATTAGAAAAAGTGGGGAGGGTGATGATAACACTGCTACTTAGCATGACAGCAACATCAGCTCCCTTTTCCCCATGCTGTCTACCCCCACTAACATTTCTTTGTAATTCATGCTACAGACTTGCTAATTAACCTGCATTAGAAACCCCATGTTAAAGAGAATATATAATCAGACAAGGACATATTATTTAAATCATATTTCTATTACAATGACATTTTTAAAAGCATTTTTCACTCTAAGTGCTAGAACATTCTTATCAGATAGACAAGCATGCTTGTCAGTTTTGCTGTATAGACTGAGACAGAATGTGTAGAGTTATGTCATTATCATTAGAGGGTGGGAAAATTAAAAGGAGTTGGCCAATTTCTGATGAGATTCCCAAAAATTTGTATTATAGCTGGAAAATGAATCATTCCTTACCCCTGCACACATGCTGAAGCCAAGGAAGGAAGTTTGCGCCTGTAATACGGACGCCCCCGGAGAAGATTTAAAAAAAAAAAATAGTTACAATGTGTCTAAAAATGGCAAATGCATTATTTCTCTTCTAAAGATTTAGAAGAGAAGACGTCCGCAAGTGTGATAGAAATGCCTATTCTTGTCTGCGATTGCGGCAAGAATAGAACATGCTTCTGTCTTTTTTGCGGGGCTGCAGAACGGAACTACGGATGCGGACAGTCCGCATCTTTTGCGGTCCCATTGAAATGAATGGGTCCACACCCATTCCATAAAATTGTGGAATGGATACATAACCTGAACTACAGACGCCTCAATGGACCCATACGCTGAGTTCACATTACGTTTTTCCTATCCGTTTAACGTACACAAAAAAACCTATGTGTTAAATGGATGCCTCAGACTGATGCCATACAGTGGCATCCATTGACCATAGAAGTCTATTGTAAAAAATATATATATATATAATTTTTTTTTCTAACGTATACGTCAAACGGAGGCATAAAACGTGATGTGAACCCACCCTTAACGCTAAAATGAAATTAAGGGTTGAACCAAGAACACCGCCCGATGAGGGCGGTGCATTACACTGGGATTGTCTCTGTGGTGTTCTTTGAAACTGTGGGCCATGCACTGCCGATCAGGTGTAGCACCAGATATAATATTTTGATGGTGGGGGGCCAATCTTTTAATGTTTTTACATCAAAAATTCAAAACATTTTTTTTTATGTGGCTTACATAGTTCCAACATATTCTGCAGCGCAGTACAGAGATTGTCATCACTCGTCACAGCAGTCGCTTTGAATAAAAACTCTTAGACCTCTTTCCCACGAGTGTGACGGATTGGCTCAGGGTGCGTTCAGGAAAACTCGCACTATTTTGCAAGCAAGTTCAGTCAGTTTTGTCTCCGATTGCGTTCAGTTGTTCAGTTTTTTCCTCGCGTTTTTCACTGAAGCCCCATTCACTTCTATGGGATCAGGGCTGCATAAAAACCGCAGAATATAGAACATGCTACATTTTTCACACAACGCAGAACTGATGCGTGAAAAAAAACACTCATGTACACAGACCCATTGAAATGAATGGGTCAGGATTCAGTGCGGGTGTTATGCATTCACATCACGCATTGCACCCGCTCGGAAAACTTGCTCGTGTAAAAGGGGCCTTATACAATTTATAGGGATCTAAAGAGATGCATGAATCCCCTTATCATGAGAGACACCGGTACATGGACATAGTGCACCATAAAGATAACAACTACAAGGAAACATATTTCATCTTCTTCCACATTGAGGCAACCATCGACATGAAAGGAGGCAAAGCAATAACTGAAAGCTGTAAAAAAGCAGCACCGTGGGGAAGACCGGGGTTAATGAGATTCACACCAGGAAACACTAGCTGACCTAGAAGATTCCATGAATCATAAATCATAAAGCCTGAGAAACAGAAATAGAGTGAAATAAAAAAGCATATAATAATATTAACTATCAGCCATATACTAATGTTATCTGTGCTTGGGACAGCTGGGTAATAGCTGGGAGGACTGCCATTATTTCCACAGAGGAGGTCATACAGCATTTTTACAGCTGTACATCTGTCTGGTCATGTAACATTACAGACCTCACTCCTGAATCAATAGGCAGATTTGGTCTTCAAGACTTTAGGAAAGCTGGGTGAGAACCCTTGTGGGCAGCAGTGATGTCCCTAAAGGGGTTGTCCCTCAAAGCATATTTATCTATCTACAGTATAGCTGGGGACCCTTAGTGATCACAGGAACAGGGGTCCCAAGCCCTCCCCCCCATTCCTCCTCACTGTGTGTTTACAGTAAGGAGGAGTTTAAAGGGGTTGTCCAAGATTTGATATTAATGATCTATCCTCAGGATAGGACATCAACATCAGATCGGAGGAGGTCCGACTTCGTAGACCTGTCATTGGCCTAGGCGCAGCTCAGTCCCATTCAAGTGGATTGGCTGAACTGCAATACCAAGCACAATCGCTATCCAATGGACGGCACTGTGCTTGGTAAGCTGCGAGGATGTTGCGGTGCTCACCAGAAGGCAGCGGCCTGCTCAAACAGTCAATTGGTGAGGGTCCCAGGTGTCAGATCCCCACCCATCTGATATTAATGACCAATCCTGACGACAGGTCATTAATATCAGAATATCGGTCATGCATGTGGATTGCCAAACCACTCAATGTCTATGGGGTTGACAGAAAGGGGGAGGGGATCTGGCACTAAAATTAAGTCACTAGATGGAACCACTGTTAAAATTTAGACCCATTAATTCATGGTACACTTATTTCTTATTTCTGACTTTTTACTGCTCAATGGCACAAGGTAGGGTTTTTCTTGAAAAGAAATTATGTTAAATTAAGAATCTCCACCTAATTTTTGGAATTCAAATAGAAGTAAGGATGTGAACGTCCATCTGTCTTAAGATGTTGGGCTTTAGTGGAATAGACAGTAGTGATCATCTGCCCTGCCCGTAATAGAACATAACAGAAAAACATCATCCTAACTATAAAGGCCATTATTCTAGAATTACAGGTTCACAGCTTCCTGATCCATTCAGAAGGTCGCAGAAGGGTTAGACAAATTAGCTATTGTGTGTCCTCCCAGTAGTCTTGGCAGCCCCCTTGTCTTCTTATAGCACCTTTACCTCCGCCTTTGTTCGCTGCCCATCTGGGAATCACTGGTGTTTAATGAGAAAATGACACGCTGCAGCTGCTGCCTTGTGATTTGGGCAAGAAAAGAACAGGAATGGGACACCCCCCTGAATAAAAGAGGAGGCGGCAGAAGGACGTCTGCCACATTCTCCTGGGTGTCTGTCAATATATATTTTATCCCTTAACAAACCAATCTTGAGCCTTCGTGTGCCAAACAGATGCCCGCATGGGACGCAATCTGCTGTTAACTCTTTAAACAATCGCTGTGTAAGCTCTCATGCAAACGTAAAACAGATCTGACACGTAGAAAAAAACATCCCAAAAATTGTCCATTGTCAGATGGGAATAGACAGTCCTGAACATCCGCCCTGCCCATAACGAAAAAAAACAAACATTGTTCTTACTAGAAAAGGTTATTAAGCATGGTTCCTACACCTTTGTCTAACTGTATTAAAGGGGTTATCTGAACACTTAGGGTGGGTTCATAGGGGACACTATCGGGGCATCTACTGGGGGCATTACTGGCACAGAATAGGGGACACTATGGTGGCATCTAAGGGCACATCATGGGGAAGTATGGGGGCATTTATACTGGCACATTATGGGGGCATCTACTGGGGGCATTTATACTGGCACATCTGGGGGCATCTACTGAGGGCTTTTATACTGGCACATCTGGGGGCATCTTCTGGGGGCATTTTATACTGACGCATCATGGGGACACTATGGGGGCATCTTCTGGGGGCATTTATACTGGCACATCATGGGGGACACTATGGGGCATCTAAGGGCACATCATGGGGAACTATGGGGACATTTACACTGGCACATCATGGAGGCATCTACTGGGGGCTTTTATACTGGCACATCTGGGGCATCTTCTGGGAACATTTATACTGGCGCATCATGGGGACACTATGGGGGCATCTTCTGGGGCATTTATACTGGCACATCATGGGGGACACTATGGGGCATCTTCTGGGGGCATTTATACTGGCACATCATGGGGGACACTATGGGGCATCTTCTGGGGGCATTTATACTGGCCACATCATGGGGGACACTATGGGGACACTTCTGGGGGCATTTACACTGGCAACATCATGGAGGCATCTCCTGGGGGCACTTATACTGACATATCATGAGGGACACTATGGGGGAATCTGCTGGGGCATTTATACTGTAACATCATGGGGGACACTATGGGGGCATCTGCTAGGGCATTTATACTGGCACATCATGGGGGACACTATTGGGACATCTTATACTGGCACATTGTGGGACACTATGGTGTTGGAGGGGGACGAACACTATGGGGGCACATTATATAGACACATTATGGGGGCACTAAGAAGGGGCATCTATACTGGCGCATTATGGGGGCACTATGGGGTTGGGGGGAGAATACTATTGGGGTATATTATAAAGGCACATTGTGGGGGCACTATGGGGAAGGAGCACTATGGGGCATCTACTTGGGGCATTATATAGGAGTATTTTATACTTGCACACATTATGGGGGACACTATGGGGAAGGGGAGAGGAGCACTATGTGGGCATTTACTGGGGCATTATTTAGGGGTATTTTATAGTTGCACACATTATGGGGGCACTATGGGGACATTAGCTCAACTGGGAGCACTAAGAGGGGAAATTTGTTTGTACTGGCACACAGAACAGGAGCATTTTTATACTGGCGCACATTATAAGGGACATTCTTTGTACTGGAGCTCATTTTAAGTGGCCAGTTTGCCCCTCATAGTAATAATGCTCCCCAATGTCCCACCAATAGTAATAATCATCTGCCAGAGTGCACTTAGTAATAGTGCCCATACAGTGCCCCAACAATAATGTCCCCACAGTGCACCAAAAGTAATAGTAGACATTGGGAGGAGTTAGAGGTGTGGGTCAGTGCACTGCCAATAGTTTAGCTTTTTAGGCTTTTTACAAGTTGGGTAGTATGTGTGAGTAGTGAATATATGGTGTATTTATGTGTGTTGCATATATATGGTGTATGTATATGTAAACATGTGTCATGACACCGCGTGTCCGCCGTTGAGTAGGGAACCTGTTGTTAAAAATTGAAATCCCACCCCTGGGGACACACCCCCAACTGGTCACACCCATCTGGACCTTCATTGGAAACTGCTAGTAAGTCATTCATAACTTCTAGCAGGAATAATAAAGGAATGGCAAATCATAGAGCCATAAGAATAGATGCTCCAGAATTGTTATCACATGGGGAATACAAGTAGTTAGTAAAACACACATGTCAGAAGAGGGGACAGGTCCTCTTTAAAGTCTCTGAGCTCATCAGTACAACCCATGCTGCTACCAATGTTTGTCTATGGAAATTACATGGCTGTGTGCTTCTTTTTTTTTATTTTCTTAATACTTGCTTGCGATTGCTGTGGCAGCAAATCTCAATAATTAAGACTGTCCCCATACTTTTGGCCATATAGCATATGTTTTGTGGGCACACCTTTGGCATATGTTGGGCTCATTGATTTTGTAGGCCATGGATAAGTTCGGCATGTGTGCTGATCATGTAGCCTGGTGTGAATAAAACGTTACTTTTACACCAGCGTTTTTGCTGGATCTGTCATGGATCAGCAAAAACACTTCTGTCACGATAATACAACCGTCTTCATCCATTCTGAACGAATCCAGTAGTATTATCTTTAACATAACCAAAACGGATCCGTCATGAACTCCACTGAAAGTCAATGGGGACGGATCCGTTTTCTTATGTGACAGAGAAAACTTATCCGCCCCATTGACTTACACTGTGAGTGATGACAGATCCGCCTTGCTCCGCACCACATTGCGGACAGAAAAACGCTGCTTCAGCTTTATTCTGTCCGCAATGGGGACGCAACCAAACAGGACGGAATGTATTTTGGTGCACTCCATTTTGTTCAGTTCAGTTTTGTCTCCATTGACAATAAATGGCGACAAAACGGAAGCGTTTTCCCCCGCTGTTGAGATCCTATGACGGATCTCAACAGTAGAAACTGAAAGCGCAGATGTGAGAGTAACCTTGCCTAAACGTAATGACGTCAGATGGATTTTTTTGTTTTGTTCTTTCCAATATTTGTTTTTTCTTTGCTTTTTCCCTTTGAAAAATTGCAATCAATATTTGCATGCACCTTGTGGGAAACTACAAAGCTACCTTACCTAAAATAAAGAAAGAAATCAGCATTTCTAGACGGCCGGTCAGGAAGAAATGATCCGTGTGAGTGGTAATGCCAGAGGTCAGCAGAAAGAATTCATCCAATCAATCCTGACCTTTGCCGGCTCCCTGCGGCCCAGGTCATTACAACTCCAGAATACATTATCATCCCACATCAGATCAATAATAGACGTGTTCACTGTAGACCCAGGACTAGCAAACACGTTACACGTGTGACTGTCACAGGCATGGAAGAGTTAAAGGGAATATGTCCCCTATATTTTTCTTCTGCTAGTTAAAACCAGATAGTAACGTATCTCCTTTTTTCCTAATCTGTTTTCAATTTCTGATTGTACATTTCTTTGTCCTTTTTCCTGAACATGATTATGGGGGCGGCCATCATCTTAAAGGGAGTCTTTCACCTGTTTTTCACCTATATAGCTAAGAGTATTGCCCCACAGAAGATTGCAGACATATCCCAGACATACCTGTGTGCACTGTGTGTCTGTATTACATGTCACATCCCAGACATACCTGTGTGCACTGTGTGTCTGTATTACATGTCACATCCCAGACATACCTGTGTGCACTGTGTCTGTATTACATGTCACATCCCAGACATACCTGTTTGCACTGTGTGTCTGTATTACATGTCACATCCCAGACATACCTGTGTGCACTGTGTGTCTGTATTACATGTCACATCCCAGACATACCTGTGTGCACTGTGTGTCTGTATTACATGTCACATCCCAGACATACCTGTGTGCACTGTGTGTCTGTATTACATGTCACATCCCAGACATACCTGTGTGCACTGTGTGTCTGTATTACATGTCACATCCCAGACATACCTGTGTGCACTGTGTGTGTGTATTACATGTCCAGGAAAAGCACTTTTATTCTGCTGGAAAACAGCTCCTAAGTGCCCAGCTCTGCTGCTGCAACTGCCCAAAGCAAACCAGACTGAAGAGGGGAGGGCTGCTTTAGCTGCTCATATCTTATCTTATACAATATATACATTATATCCAGTATGTCAGAAGATATAGCTGTTAGAAATCGAGTTGGGAGAGAAAGCTGTTTTTACTTTCACTTTCAGCTGGGCACTTGGGAGCTGTTTTCCAGCAGAATAAATGTGCTTTTCCTGGACATGTAATACAGACAGGCATTGCACACATGTATGTCTGGGATGTGTCTGCAGTCTTCTGTGGGGCAAGGCTGTTAGTTATATAGGTGAAAAATAGGTGAAAGACTCCCTTTAACAACATTTAGAGATATGCTTTCTATTGTCCACTATGGGCTACAGACACAATGGTTAGGAGGGGACCTCATTGACTTCTATTGGAGAGTTTTCTAGGCATGCTCTGTGACCTGTGCGGAAGTCAGAGCTGTGATATCAACTATTGTGAATGGTGGACCCTTTGTTATCTATATGTAGGTGATATCTGTCATTCTAATCCCACCTATAATGATAAGCAGATAACTGCTGAAAAGTGATGTGTACAAACCAAGGAGTGGTGCCTATTATTAGAGTTAGTGTCCAGCGCAAAAAGTGCAGGATTTTTAGAATATACAGTATAAGTAGTGGCATGAAAAATTAAAACTATCACCAAAAATCATTTAACATATCAGTTTCTGATGAAACATTCCCTTTAATGTGGAGATTGAAAGTCAGATCGATGGGCACAAAGATACAGCTAGAAAGAAAGGAGAAGATCAATCCCTTAGACGCCTCAGGTCTTATCTAAGTAAAATCTTTACAGAGAATGGTGAAATGCTGTGAATAATGAGCATTGATTGCAGACCCTTCCCCCCTCACGCAGCCCTCAAGGGCACATAAGTCTTTTCTTTCCAGATTGATCTATTAATAAATCAAGGTTCTCGTCATCTGCGGAGAAGAACGTGCCGTTTTGGAATTGTACTATAAATATATATGTAATTGCCTCCGAATGAGGGTCGCATGGCCCCTGTCCATTGACTTTCACTGGAGTTGGGGTTTTGCTAGGAAAAAGAATATTCTATAAACAATGCAAAGATGATGTGTTTTACAAATTAAAACCTCAATCACACAGCCATCAGATGGATAATATGACCCCCGCGGTAAGGCAGGGGCCTATACGGCATCTCAGCATGTCTCTTATTATTTATGGGAGCAATTTAGATTTTTTTTCTTGTGGATTCCTACGGGACCCATGAGAAAAGAAATTGTAGCATGATTCACCAGATGCTGTATGAAGTGGTCCGTCTATAGGCAATGCTTCTAGAAAGAGTAGAGTGCATCAATAACGCACCATATGACGATATACAGAGTGCTTGAGTCCGTGCATAAGACCTAAGGCAGTCACTGCCTAATTTACTGCTCCCCCCAGTATAAATTTAAAGATTAGCAAACCATGAAGCATCTGAATAGATTCCTACCCCTGAATGGCAAGTCTACCTTCTTAGAATATTTGTTTCAACCGAAAATCTAATTAAAATCTTCTAGCAGTGGAACAGTCTACCAGAAATCATCATATCCGGCATAGCTGGATGCTGCCTTTCCCCGCCAGAACCCATTGACGATAATGACACCCAGCTTGGATGTTTCTGGTTCACATCATGTTTTTTTCCCATTCGTTTAATGTATACAAAAACGTATACATTAAACAGATTCCTCAGACTAATGCCGTACAGTGGCATACATTCACCATAGAGTTCCATTATAAAAAAAAGTGTACGTTTTTTTACCATTGAAAAATAAACGTATACACTTTTTTACCGAACTCTGCAAGATACAAGAATGTGGTTTTCTGTGTTTTTGTATCTTTTTTTTTTCTAACATATACGTCAAATGGAGGCATAAAACGTGATGTGGATGCTTAGTGGCAGGATTGGGCCCGACTAAAGCTGGTGCTTACATCGGTTTAGGATTGAGCCGGACTAAAACTAGTGCTTGCAGCGTTTTTTGTCTGACCAAATCCTAGCAATGATGCCGAAAACAGGATGAATCTCCACCGGGTCTCATTATAGTCCATGGGGCCTGGAGGAACAGTAGCCATAATTGATTCTGGTACAGTGGTGGTGATCGCTGCATGTAAATGTAGCGCTTCACCTCCACTTCCTTTCCAACAACTGAATGCTCCATCAGGCCGTGTAAAGCTGCCAGCTGATCAGTGATTTTCAAAAATGATTGTCAGCCAAAGCCAGAAGTGGAGCCTACAAAGAGATAAAGTATAATGGAGAGGTTTGTACCTGTTCTGTGTTATTGATCTGCTGCACTTGGTCTTGGCTCAATCACTGAAGTGTGAACTAGGCCTAGGTATTCCTCTCACTAAACTCTACCCTCTCTCATCTATCCTGATGGCAGCCAGGCTCATCTAGCCATCCAGCTGCTACACGAAGGCCTTCATCCAGCCACTGCACTGGTTACCCATACAATATAGAATAATTCACTCTTCTCATTATTAGGCCTCTTTCAGACGTCCGAAATAACATCCGTGACAAGATGGTCAGTGGTTCATCTGTGAGGAGTCCACGTTTGGTTCTTGTGTCCATTAGAATTCACAGACACAATAGTGCATGCTTCCATTGGTGTCACCAACCCAAGACTCATGGTCAGTGGAAAACCACTGATGTGTGAATATACACATTAAAGTCAATGGGTATGTGTGCTGTCCATAAAGGCCACAGACAGCACATGTCTGTGATTCACAAAGCTCTCCACAGTGCAGCACCTCTTCCCTCATCTCTGTCCTATCACCCTACCCGTGCTCTATGCACTTCCAATGATCTAAGATTAACATCCTCCATAATCCTAACCTCCCAATCCCAGCTACAAGACTTCTCTTGAGCTGCACTGGTTTTCTGAAATGCACTACTCCAGACAATAAGGTTATTACTCAATATTGAGAGTATTAAGTCTGCCCTGAAAACATCTTTTTAGGTTGTCATATCTAATTCCCTAATGTTATTCTTCTCCATTCACCCCCTTCTACATCATTCAACAAAACTTGATCAATGCAGATGTAGTGGCAAGGTATGGGGTGGTCCAAGACTACGCTGAGTCCCCTGAACACCGTTAAGGTGTCACCACTTATTGCTGCTCTCCGGAAGGGATGGTAAGGCGTAGTGCACCACCAGAGAGTCAGGGTCTGCAGTAAAACAGTGTGCTTCTTTACTGGAGGAATTCAGGTGCAAAACAATACAGGCGAGGCATAGGACTGGCTTCTCCAGACTCCTCCTTGGCCGACGAAGGGTTTGATGCTGAGGCAAGGCCTCAGTTAGCTGTCCCTCTTTCTCTCAGAAGGCTGGTACCCTGGCCAAAGGCAGGAGGTCCACGCTCTGTAGCTCAGTAGTCTGGTTGGCTCATTGGTAACAGGGCTGGTGACCCATCATCTGTGGCTCAGCGTCCCCATCTCAGCATCTTCTTCTGGTCACTCATTCAGACTGGCATGAGTCTTCCTCTCCAAGCACTGTAACCTAACTGAAGAACACTAGGGTCTCTGACTGCTCCCCTTATATACCATTTCTAGCTAGTCTGGAACCTTCTAGGAGTGGAGTGGAGAATCTCAGCACAAACAGATACATTGTAACACTTTCTGTCTGTCATAGACTTATATTAGAGTTTCAATGATGCTCAATGGCAATGACACAGCAGTTTTCCAGACAAAAACAAGTTCCAGACATAACAACATAGCTAAAAACCAGACATTCAAAAGGTCAGGCTGTCTGGATTTGGTGGTAAACCAATCTGTCTTTTTCCCTCCAAAATATACTCTTCTTTAAACCCTATGGCAGCTGTGTAAAATTACCAGCTTCTTATTCAAAGTCCCAAAAGTCTCTCAGTATTCATTAACCTTTTCCACACAGCGTCGCAAATACGGTGCAAATGAATGGGATATATTTTTGTCTCTATTCACTGTAAATGGGGACAAAACTGAACTGAACGGAACGGAGTGCAACAGAATGCATTCCACTCAGTTTGGTTTTGTTCCCATGCAGTACAAAAAACTGCTGCAAACATCGTTTTTCTGTCCGGCATGGGATGCGGAGCAAGACACACAATGTAAGTCAAAGGTGCCGGATCTGTTTTTCTTGGTCACAAAAGAAAAAGGATCCGGCGCCCATTGACTTACAATAGTTTTAGTGCCGGATCCATAATGGCTATTTTAAAGATAATACAACCGGATCTGTTCACAGCAGATTCTGCTGGTTGTATTATCTAGACGGAAGCGTTTTTGCTGATCCATGCCGGATCCAGCAAAAACTCATGTGTGAAAGTAGCCTTAGTTTGTTAGTCTAATGTCTGATTTTGTCTGTACATAATCCCTATTCCCCATCGACTCCTTTCAGACCGTTCTGCCTGCACTTTCCTCTTCCAGCTTTACCACTCAATTCATTAAATAGGCAAATTAGAAATGTACTATGCCCTCCTTTCCTCGGCTGAGATAAATGAAATGTGACGCCTTCTACACGCAGCTATCATGCGATGTTGTGATATAGTCTTTGATAATTGGGAAATGGTGAGTCACGGAGCAGAGGAGAAATCCAACAGGGAATTCAGCTTATGCAACCAAAATACCACCCCGATCATTAGCGGAAAACACCAGAGTGATCTCAAGTTGAGCAGTGAGAAACTACAAGAGAGTATAAGACCCTTCAGACACTCACTGTGGCCCTGATTTACTAATATGTTCATCTAAAAAGTGGTGCAAAATGTAGTAACTTAGGTGAATCTAGGGTTTCTACAGTTTTTTACAACACGCTGAGACTTAGCCTAGTGATAGGTATGACCACGGCACAGTCCAGTGGACATCAATTTGTGTCACCTAGTGTAGGGCAGAAAGGCTGATGCTGGTTCGCCCTGACCATAGTTGAGCATTCTCAGTCCAGGATTTGGGGCCCATGCTCCTCCTGCATTGTTATGCAAGCGTAGACCCTGTACAGGAACAGACCCATAGACCCCCATGTGGTACCATTGGGTGCTTCCAAGAAGCAGTGTGACATGGACAACCATCTAAACAGAACATAGACTCACTGCATCACTATTTCATTTGGTATATGAGTAAAGCAGTGGGAGAAGAATATTTTTGAGAGTGGTAAGATTTCCAAGCTACGTCCCTGGAATAGTCTCCAGAAGACACAGCCTCAGATGACATTGCAAAGTGAGGTTCCAGACTGGAAAAACTAAAGCATGGTGGTTCAAATCGGAGGTCCATGATGGTGGAGTTCATGAAAAACAAAAAGGTAGATAAAGATCAGGACAGGCAGTGATCAAAAGGCAAAAAACATATACTGTGTTATGCTTAGTAGTAACACAGTAAATAAATCCAGCAGATCATTTGGAGCACTGAATGGGGAGATCTCTAGGTCCATGTAAGGTACAGCGCTGGTTCTAGTCTTGTTAAAAAGATTGTCATGTACTATATGATGTCTGATTCTCATTTTTTTACACAGCCTTTACCCCTTTAAAACAAAAAACTGTCATGCATTATTTTTATATAGCTTGCACCACCTTTAAGCCCTTATACACAAAAGAGCCTCTTACCCAGGACCATTTAAATTTCTATTCACAAAACAGCACGCAGCTGCTAAACCTTGTCCCTTTAAGGGCTTGATAAGTCATTTATACTAAAATAAAACTTTTATTAATCCATTTACTTTAAATTAGTCTAACTTCTAAATACAGTGTTAAAAACACTAGCAGAGCAACTGAACCGGATTTACTGAGACTTGCTGCCAATGTATCATTTAGTCACTGTTTCTTTTCATATTAGATGCAGCTACCGTACTACATAGGTTTCAGAAGCCGATATTTCAGTCATGTTTCTTGGGTATTGATTTCATACCTCTCTTAACCTTAATCAGAAATGTTCAATCAGAACTATTTCTTATCATATTCCCAGTGGGCTTTTATCTTAAGGCATATCAGATCACTCATTCACCGGTGTCATCCGATATTATTCCCTCTCCCTTCCTAGACCAATTGCCGGACAGCCTAAAGCCTACCGCCAGTCTATATGTTCTAAGGTGCTCAGGTAACCTGCCTCAACCGGGAATTGGAACACCAAATACGTCCCACCGGTCATTTCGCTAACTCTGCTGCGGTTAAAATTACACAAACATGGACTCCCCCGACATGTTTCACCACTCACGTGGCTTCGTCAGGGGTAAGGAGTCAAACAAACTTTGTTTGACTCCTTACCCCTGACGAAGCCACGTGAGTGGTGAAACATGTCGGGGGAGTCAATGTTTGTGTAATTTTAACCGCAGCAGAGTTAGCGAAATGACCGGTGGGACGTATTAGGTGTTCCAATTCCCGGTTGAGGCAGGTTACCTGAGCACCTTAGAACATATAGACTGGCGGTAGGCTTTAGGCTGTCCGGCAATTGGTCTAGGAAGGGAGAGGGAATAATATCGGATGACACCGGTGAATGAGTGATCTGATATGCCTTAAGATAAAAGCCCACTGGGAATATGATAAGAAATAGTTCTGATTGAACATTTCTGATTAAGGTTAAGAGAGGTATGAAATCAATACCCAAGAAACATGACTGAAATATCGGCTTCTGAAACCTATGTAGTACGGTAGCTGCATCTAATATGAAAAGAAACAGTGACTAAATGATACATTGGCAGCAAGTCTCAGTAAATCCGGTTCAGTTGCTCTGCTAGTGTTTTTAACACTGTATTTAGAAGTTAGACTAATTTAAAGTAAATGGATTAATAAAAGTTTTATTTTAGTATAAATGACTTATCAAGCCCTTAAAGGGACAAGGTTTAGCAGCTGCGTGCTGTTTTGTGAATAGACCTTTAAGCCCTATAACTGGTAGACATTGGCGAATGTTTTTTATGGGTGCACCCATATAATCCACGCTTCCTCTGCCCTAGATGCCTTCATATAATGTGGGCTGTTTTGTGACAGATATCCTTAAAAGAGTTGACCAGCAACATAAATTTTTTTTTGCTTGTTGCCCAAATGTAAGTTAAAAGGGTTGTCCGAGTTATTTTTTTGTTCTTTATATGTTTCTAACTTGTCAGGTATAACAACTTTCCCATATACTTTGTGTTTCTAAAGCTGCTGGTTTCTCAGAGTTGACTGAGGGTCACATGACCTGTGATGTCAGCTTATCTCCCTGATCTGTGATGTTTCGTTCACAAGCCTCAGAGTTCAGATAACAGTCTGTACACGAGACGTCACTGGCCACGCCCCCTTTCTTTGCCGGGCTCCTGCTATCTGCTCTCTCCCTGGATTCCTTCAGATAAAACATTGACCCCTTCAGCCAGAACACACTGAGGGCTCAAGGCTTTACAAGAAATAGTAGCTGCAGCAGTGAGAGGAGACAAATGCTGGGCAAGGAGCTATAGAGGAATTGTATTGTACAAGAACAGGTAGGGAGAATTTCCTGTGTGTATCAGCAGTGTCATTGTACAGCTGGAACTTGTAGTCCTACACAAACAACATGCTGCTGAGTATCCCAGCAGGCAGACATGTACTCACAGCACTTATATTCACTGCCTTTGCAGAGAAGGGGGGAGGGGGGAGGGGCAAAGATTGTTATTACTGCATGTAAACAAAGGCCAGAAGAGAACCAGGGAAATGAGGAAATATAGATTTTTTTGCCTAAAACCTGATGAACTTAGTTATATATTGCTACCCATCAGATTTACAGTGCTATATTTTTTTTTCATAACTTGGACAACCCCTTTAATGAAACTTACTAATATATAGTAATTTAATTTTGAATACTGCTTTGTTGGCTCGATTTCAGACCACATCAAGATCCCAAGCTAAGCCTGCCTCCTTCTCTGTCATGAATTAGATGTGAGGTTGGCTTAGCTAGGGAACTGAGCCACACAGTAAGCCCCTTCATCAAATCACCAACTCCCAAAACAGGAGGAAGCTTCCGGGACCAAGTTCTGAAATCAGGACAATGGTGCAGTACTCAGAATTGAGGCATAATAATAAGTTGTATGTTACATTTGGGCTACAGCCTAAAAACGCTTTATGACATCGAACAATCCCTTTAATATCTGAGGTACATTTTTTGAAAACATAGTTCTTTGTTCAGGTATGACGTTGTGAAAAAAACATAAAGTTATAGGCTGAGGGCAGCCTATAACTTAGTGTACTTGCCATTTCTGTAACTACTGGTTGGAACTGTATAAGCATGAGATAATTGTCTGGGTCACCTTGTCTTTGAACAAGTCCTTAGAGACCAAACGCCTTTGATTTTCTGGACAGATGGTGTGCGTACAAACAATTCTAATTACTGAGAATGAATATCATTAAGGAAAAGAACAAGTGTGGTCAGATCCGTCTACAGCCTACTCCTATGTTACTATACAGTAGATGCAGAACCCAGAAGATACCTGGTGAGGTTTCCATATTATTCACCTTCATGTCTTTAGTTTATACCACTAAAATATTGCATATAACCCATAACTGCCAACTCTCATGGAACATCCAAAAGGCTCCCGGAAAAAGAGGAGACCTCCCAGATACCTGGAAGGGTTGGCAAATCTCCAGTGTCTGAGGAAGCCTCCTGGAATTCCCAAAATTCATCCATAGCTGTATGTGGCACCATCAGACGCAACCCAAGTGCCCAACACACAGTGAAAGAGGGAGCGCCATGAAAGGGACAATGCTTCTCTGTAAAGACTTTCAAAAGGGACATGCCTAACCCCAAATAAATTACCATGGCAGGTGTAGTACGCTACAAACCATTATCTCCCGTGACGCCCATGCCACAAGGTTGGTAAGTATGATATAAACACGCTACAGAATTTGCAATTTTCCTCGCACCACATGTTATTGGGGAGGATCCTGCAGCCCATGGCATACCTACCATTGCAGAAGACCACAGAATTGTTGTGGGGCCCTTATTAGGAGGGGCTTGGCCTGGATTGCTTCTCCTACCGCAGTCATAGTTGACAGGGACATAACTACCATAGTGACAGACCATGCGACTGTTATGGGGCCCAGGGCAAGAGGGGGCCCAGTCTTAGTTGGGATCATCCCCTTTTCTACTGGGGGTGAAAACTTGGTCAGGACTCTACCCTCTAAAAGAACAACTTTTAGCAAATGAGGCAGTGGAAAAATGGCCCAAGTGTCATTGAAAAGGGTTTAGGAGGAAACCCTTCTGTCCTGTGTGGGGGGCCTGGTTTGATCCTTGCTATGGAGCCCTTACTTTTCTATGTACGCCACTGATAGTTGACTACACATTAGGTAAATATTATCCTGTAACTTTATAAATTTGTAAAACCAATTAGAAAACTGAGAAAGGCATAGAAAAATTGTACATTCGGCAGAGCAAAAGGGGTACAGCTATCCCAGTTAGGTAGCCCGAATATTTAGCTTTTGCCCTGGAAACAGTGACTACTGAGATAAATTATAAAACTAGAATAGTACGGGTTTATAGTTTGCTGTGTAGCAACACAAGGCCTTGATCTATAACACTGTCCTTGGCTATGCCGTTTTATGTGTTTATTGTAGAGATACGAGGGCCTTGCTCTGCGGCTGCTCAGGATCTGAACAGTTGTTCTCCGCATTTTAAGAGCTTCTTGAAGGGATGTCATGGAAAGACGGCATTAACATAATATTCTGTCTGTGGCCTCCGCTCAGCTCGATTGTAATTATGTTAAGACTGAGCAAATGGCACTTGAATTTCCCTGAAGAAAAGCAGACTACATGTGACAAATGTGACAGGGAGGGGAATTCAGGATGCAGTCAGTGTTAAGTAGACTGAAAAACTGGATAAGGCTGTGGTGAGATTTGCAGGTAGTGAGCAGTGGCGTAACTACAACTAACTGGGCCCCACAGCAAATTTTTGAATGGGGCCCCCCCAGAAACTTCCTTGCAACCCCGAACTCACATGCAACCCTCACTCTTGTGGCTAGTCAAGATTGAGCTCTCCCAGACAAGGCCTGACAGCCGCTCCAACCGTTTCCTATAGTGTCACTGTATATAATGTCATTGTATAATACTGTTGAGGGGGGACTGACAATAAAATCTTTTAGTCTCCCTCCTGAGGGGGCCCCTTGTGGGTCTGGGCCCCAAAGCAGCTGCTTCCCCTGCTTCCTCTATTGCTACGCCCCTGGTAGTGAGCCTGTTATGGCTTTATGAGGGTCTCCAGAAATTTTATTAGAGACAGAGGGGAATTGGTATTTGCCTGTCTCACATATTCTGTACAGGGGCGGATTGGCCATAGACCTTACAAGGAAATTTCCCGGTGGGCAGATGCCCAGGGTGCCACCTGAGCCCTCCTCACAGCCTCCCAGTGGAAGTTTTTGGGGATGTATTTTGTGCTGCTGGCAGCAGTATTTTGTGATGGACTGTGGTATTTTGCTCTGTTGGGGTGGTATAATGAGCCACAATATGGACCTGACTACAAAACGGGGCCACTTTAAGTTCCCAGTCCATCCCTGATTCTGTACATAAAGTGGGGAATATGCTATATTCTCTGTATACATTCATGTCTTTTAAAGTGTACGTTTGAATACAACAAAGCTGTCCACATTGGGAAGTCCAATGTGTTAGCAGCTGGGACCCTCAGTTGCACTAGCTGGGTTTGAGGTAGCTCCAGTGCTACCTTGGGTGGCCCAGACACCATTGAGGTATCACCATGTGTTGCTAATCTCCGAAAGGGATAGTAAGGCGTGGTGCATTCCAATGGAAAATAAGTCCAGAGAGTCTGGGTCTGCAAATAACCAGTGCACTTCTTTACTGGAGGATCTCAAGTGCAAAACAATACAGGCAAGGCATATGGCTGGCTTCTCCAGTCTCCTCCTTGGCAGAAGAAGGCTTTGTGCTGAGAAAAGGCCTGAGTTAGCTGTCCCTCTCTCTCTCAGAAGGCTGGTACTCTGGCCAAAGGGTTGGTAGCCCAGGGTCTGTGACTGAGACATCCGGCTGGTCCTCTGGTTAAACGGCTGGTGAACCAGGATCTGTGGCAGGGTATGCCCATACCAGTGTCTTCTTGTGGACACTTTTGCAGTCTGGCAGAGTCTCTTCTACTAAGCACTGGTGCCTATCTGCAGAAAACTAGGGGCTCTAACTGCTCTTCCTATATACAGTTTCTAACTGAACTAGTACCTAGTGGAAGGGTGGAGTGGAGAACCATAGCCTAAACAGAAGCAATGTTGCAATTTTAGTCTGTCATATACTCAGAGAGTTTCAATACAAGTTTATGGGAATGACTAAGCAGTTTGTCCAGACATAAACAAGTCTTCAGATGTAAACAACAGAGCTAAACCATTCAGTCAAAAGGTCAGTATGTTTTTTTCCCTCCAAAACTTTACATAGTCCTTTATAATAGCCGTGGAAGATTTCTAAATTCTCAGGGCACATCTGCGGCGCAGATATAGTGCAATAGCAGAGCAAATGAACAGAATATATTACCATAAACATATAACATGCAGTTCAACAATATAAAACAGTATAAGTGTAAACAACGGTATAAATCATAATCCAAGTTAACCCTTCCAAGTGCACTAAAGTATTGAGTTGATGGCTTTGCATAGTAGCAATAAAGGCAAATGTCCACAAATATGCATAGTCCAAAGTACCCTTACTCCAGGAGTAATTATCTGTTGCAGTGCCATTAGATGGTAAATGAAGTATTACACACTTCTTGTTGACAAATTACTGTTGGTTTAAAGTAGGGGCGTGACTGGACCCTTCGCCGGTTCAAATGTTGCATATTTTACTGTCCCAAAAGCTGGCCCTGGTGGCCATCAATAGCTACCATCTTCTGTCCTCCTCCTCCAGTTGTCTATGAAGCAAGGGGCTTAGGAGGTGAGGTACAGGCCACAGCAGTTGAATTCAGGAGGATATATCAGGCTGGGTACATGAGTACCTGATTCTCACTGTGATAATTACTGTTCAGATTTCATTATGTACCCGGCCAGCTGTAGAGATGAGGACTTGCGTGGCCCCCTGGATCATCAGTCAACCGGAAAATTTACCTGTAGGGTGTATGGCAAATCCGCTCCTGTCTGCAGACACCTCATTGGTGACTGTTGGAAGTCCAAGCCCCACCAAAAATATAATCTCGGGTATATAAGCAAATTGTTGCAAACCTGATGGCTGATTCTCTACACCTCAGTGATTTTCACGTTGAATAATCAAGAAGATTTGGAGAGGTGGTTGCTCCAGTTCAGTTGGAAGCAGGTGTAAAGACATGACTAAACTAGTTATCAGTAGAAGTCAACAGGTACAGGCGTAACCATTAAATACTGCCAAGATCATAACCAAGGGTAATGGCCAAAGTGCCCAAGGAGGAATCAGATATTTAGTAAAGAACAAAGGTTAGGCCTGAAAGTCAATCTGAAAGTAAGCTGAAAGTCAATTTGCACTGAACCAGCAATGCAGAGGTAAAAACAAAATCAGAAACCAAGAAACTGAGTGAATATCAGGAATAGGGTGCAGCCAATAGCTTAGGAGGCGGCTATATCTGAGAATTATGAAAGCAGCTGATGCAAGATATTCTTCACCTGGGAGTGTTGAAACAACATACCGATGGTGTTTTTTTGCTGCTCCGGTTTCAATAGCAATGTGAAGTGCAGATGGGTGGACATGATTGAGTAACAGAACTAACACAATATCAACAGGATTAAAAGTGAAGAAATACATCACAGACTGGTACTTGGCACATCAAAAAGAAGACCCAGAAAAGGTATTGAAGATTAAAAGTGTTGATTTCTATTGTTAATCTGTTTTCCACTATTCCTAACAACAGCATAGTGATGGAGCATTTCTGCCCCTGTCTACTATTAGGGCAGCTGGAAATTATTATTGTTATTTAATTGATTAAACCCTCCCTACTACCATATAAGCTACCTAGCCAACCCCCCCCCCCCCCGAGGACTGTGACTGTGACGAGGGGACATCCTCTGCGTCTGGAGGAAAGAAGGTTTGTACATAAACATAGAAGAGGATTCTTTACGGTAAGAGCAGTGAGACTATGGAACTCTCTGCCTGAGGAGGTGGTGATGGTAAGTTCACTAAAAGAGTTCAAGAAGGGCCTGGATATATTTCTGGAGGGTATTACAGGTTATAGTTACTAGAGATGGGTTGTTGATCCAGGGAGTTATTCTGATTGCCTGATTGGAGTCGGGAAGGAATTTTTCCCCCTAAAGTGAGGAAAATTGGCTTCTACCTCACAGGGGTTTTTTTGCCTTCCTCTGGATCAACTTGTAGGAAAACAGGCTGAACTGGATGGACAGATGTCTTTTTTCGGCTTTACAAACTATGTTACTATGTTACTATGTAACCCTCTAAATTTGTTATGAAATAGGAAAAATGTAAATTACAGGGAAACTTCTGCTGCGGTTAGGACTAAGGGAAAACAGATTCAATCACTGCTTCCCTTATGTCCTAGCAGAATTAAAGAGGTTGCCCCACGAAAAATATTCTACACTTTTCAAACCAGCACCTGGATCTAAATTCTTTTGTAATTGTATGCAATTAAAGATTTATCATAGCCACTGAGTTATTCAATAAAATGTATCTGTATAGAGCCACCTGCTGTTTGTTTTTTTATTTCTTTCTTATTTCTTTGTCCTGCTCACTGAGATGGCCGCACATGCTCAGTTTCATCCTTCAGTTGTGACGGGGAGAGAGCTGCAGCAGAAAGGACAAGCCTTCTGAGCTGCAGCAGAAAAGACACGCCCCTTGAGCTGTCAGATTGATGTAAACCTAGCAGAGCAATGAATGGGGAGATCTCTGGATCCATGTGAAGTACAGGGCTGGTTCTAGCTTTGTTAGAAAGAGATTGTCATGTACTATATGACATCTTAGTTTCTTTTTTTACATTGGTCATGGGATAACCCCCTTAAGGAATTACCATGAAGTATCCCCATAGGGAGGGTCTTCTGGCAAAATGGAATTCTGAATGGACGCCCAAAGGCCATACTCTCTAAATTCCAGGCAGACAAACTATAAAGGTTAAAAAAAAATAAAAAATGAGCTCCACAAAGCGGAACTACTGTTATGACTCTTCTCAACACAAGACGTGGAAACAACACAAGTTGAATTCACTCTAAAACATCATCCAGATCCTGTGACACAAAGGAAACTCTGATAGCTTGCCTAATTCACCTACTAATGGTAGGTTTGGAAGCTTTAAGATCCTGATTTCTACCAGAAAAAAATGAACAAAAGACTCCCTGTTTTCCTAATTTTACGAGACCTATCCAGGTAGATACTTAAACATCTGGCAAGGTCTAGGGAATGAAGTCTACATCCCTCATCAGAGTAAGGGTTTGAACAAAAAAACAGGCAGGGAAATCACCTGGTTTAGAAACTGAAACAAGTCAACCCTTTGGAGAAAAGGGCAGGAAAGGGATGTATGGTTCTGAAGGTGAAAAAGCCTGAAGTTCTCCTATTCTTTAGGCCTGTGAGGGCTAACCTCCGACACTCCAGCTGTGGTAAAACTACAACTCCCAAGATGCGCATTTGCTTGGTTGTTCTCAGAACTCCATAGAAATGAATGGAACATCCTGGAAGTTGTAGTTTAACCCCTTAGTGACCAGCCTGTTTTTGGCCTTAGTGACCAAGCGTTTTTTTTTCTTTTTTCATCGTCGCGTTCCAAGAGCTATAACTTTTTCATTTTTCCGTCTATATAGATGTATGAGGGCTTATTTTTTACGGGAGAAGTTGTAGTTTTTAATGATGCCATTTTGGGGTACAGATAACTTTCTGATTAACTTTGATTGACTCTTTCTGGGAGGGAAATGGGAAAAATTGCAATACCACCACTGGCGTTTTTACGTTATAAATTTTACGGCGATCATTTTTCGGTATAAATTACAACATATATTTATTCTCTGGATCAATACGATTACAATGATACCAAATACATATAGTTTTTTTTGCGTTTTACTACTTTTTTGCAATAAAATCCTTTTTTTAAAAGAAAAAAAAAGTTTTTGCATTGCTGATTCCCAAGAACAAATTTTTTTTTATTTTTCTTCTATGTAGTTGTGTCAGGGCTTCATTTTTGCGGGACAACTTGTACTTTTCATTGGTATCCTTTTTTAGTAAAGGACGCTTTTTGATCGCTTGTTATAACGTTTTTTTGGTGGCAACTAAGAATAAATTAGCAATTGTCTTTTTTTTTTTTTTTAATTTTTTTTTTAATTGTGTTTACCGTAGGGGCTAATTTTTGTGATATTTATGTAGTACGGGTCGTTACGGACGTGGCAATACCAAACATATGGGGGAGATTTTTTTTTTGCAATTTTTTTTCATTGAAAAGCTTATTTTCAATGGAAAAAAAAGAGTAATTTTTTTTTTATGGGATTTTTTTAATAGAAAAAATGTGGTTTTTTTTTTTTACTTTTTTTACCACTTAATAGTCCCACAGAGGGACTATAACAAACAATACTTTGATTGCCTTTAAAATGCAATGCATTATCCCTATAGTGCATTGCATTTTAATGGCAATGTTATTCATACTTTGACCAGCAGGCTGCGCCAGAGAGGCGCAGCCTGCTGGTAATGTACTCAAGGCTGGTCTGGGGCCTAGATCAGACCCCTGCCAGCCTTCCCACACATCGGCACCCTGCGATCGCTTTTGCAGGGTGCCGATGGGAGACAGAGGGAGACCGCTCCCTCTGTCAGCACTTTACATGCGGCGGGCGCCATTGCCCACGGCATGTAAAGTGTTAAACAGCCCAGAACGGCACTCCTGCCGGTCCGGGCTGTTAGAGCAGGGCCGCGGCTTTCATGTGAGAGCCGGGCCCGTGCTCTCCGCTGCACGGGAGAGCCGTGCAGCGCTTAGACTGGGCCGCCGTGAAAAAGCGGCGGCCCAGCCTAAGGCCCCTTAGTGACCGCCGTAAAAAGGCGTATGGGTGGTCACTAAGGGGTTAACCACAGCTGGAGTGCCGGAGGTTAGCTCTCACTTCTTTAGGCTGATGTTATGACTAATAAAAAGTTGATCTTTATGGAAAGTGTTTTGTGGTAAACATTAGGGATGAGCAAACCCGAACCTCATTGAACCTCATCCATAACAGATTTCCTTCACTACCTGAACCCAGTAAGGTTCGGGCTCGCTCATCCCTAGTTAACATCCTTCAGGGCTCTTTCACATGAGCGGATGCTGTCTGAGGAATCCGCTGCTTTTAAGAGAACCAAGCCCTGTGCAGGACAGCAGAGGCAAGGAGCATTAACATGATTGTGTTAATCATGTGATCTTTTTACTACTAAATCACTTTGAGATAAAGTTGGCACTGTGATTTTGTAGTAAAAGGATCACAGAGAGGCACGGAGCATTACTAATCATGTTACTGCTCTGTGCCTCTGCTGTCCAGAACGGGGCTTGACTCTCTTACATGCAGCGGATTCCTCGGACAGCATCCGCTCGTGTGAAAGAGCCCTCTGAGGTTCAAATGGAGCAGAACATAAACCTTGTAAAGTAACAGACAAATCTTACTGAGGAACTGTTTCCAGAGGGGGTAACACTCTTTGCAGACATCTGCTTAAATGCTTGTAGACCTAGATGTGAAAAATGTTAAAGAGTATGAGACCCCATGTGTTTTTAAAAACAAATTTCAGTTCATACCCATATTATTGTGCGTTCATGTTAAAAAATGATTTCACTAGAGATCAGATCCCAATTAGGAAGATACATGGCTGAGGAACTGTCCATCTGTTGTGCCACATTGCACCTCCAGTAATTTAGCCTCAGTGGTTTGGTCATTAGTTATTGGCTACGTCTCTGTGTGTCAGTGCCCAACCTGACAAATGATGACAATTATTTCTTGGGCAGAGAACTGGTCTACCCGCCGCAGGTTTTGGAAGAGACAACTGTGGTCTACTTGAGACTAATCATACCTATGGGTAATATGACACTAGTGATATCATCTTAATGAGATCAATCCCGCATTTAAAGCACATTTTTATTTTTGTAATGTTCCAGAGAAAACAAAGTAATGAAAGATTCTGTTAGGGGATATCCATGTGCAGAAGACTTCTTCTAGAAATGTGCACTGAAAATCAGTTCCATTCCTGGGAATGGGTTTGTTTTAGTGTCAAGGACATTGATTTCTGCGCTTTGTCTTGGGATGAATAGGGCTGCATGTAAATTCCTTCTTGAGATCTGCTAGGATCAGTTTCCATTACAAGAAAATGTTGATGGGAACAAGGACCTAACAGGGGCGGACTGTAAAGCCTACACGGAAACTGCCAGAGAAGTAATGGTCTGATGCTCCCACTGTTAAATAATGCTGGGAGAGTCATGCACTTATTTACTTGGCTGGTGGCTAATCCTCCTGAATTCAACTGTATTAGTTGGTTCTGCTGGGGCAGTATATTGTGCTGCACTGTGGTATTTGGCTCGGCTTGGGCAGTATATTGTGCTGCACTGTGGTATTTGGCTCAGCTGGGGCAGTATATTGTGCTGCACTGTGGTATTTGGCTCGGCTGGGGCGGTACTTTATGTTCCAATCCAGTATTGCTGGCCCTGCCCTACAATATGGGGCCACTTTTAGTTTTTTTCTAAGGACACTTTAACCATGGGACCTAAAATAGACACATGCAAATGAAACACAAAGATAAAAAAATCTGTAATGGTGAAAATCCACACTCTCCTACAGTCAAATTCCTTCTGAACAATGATTTATTTGGCATCATTTTCCTTTCTACAGGCAATGAGAGGTATCCATCAAGTCCTGCACTCCAGAATTCTAGCTCCCAAAAGTTGCAAAATAAGGGCTTTGCAACTTTTCAGTATATCTGCACAAAAAACTAACAACATTTTGCATTTTTAAACCACTTCCTCCAGTTTTAAAAAGTGGGTGGGAAGGTGGATGTGATTAACCCGTTTTAAGCCTCATTCACACGTCCGTGCTTAAATCAGTGAAAGGGAGGTCAGTGATGCCTCCATGAAGACATCTGTGAAGGATCCATGTTTCACGTACCCTGTGCAGCTGAAAAATAATTTTCATTGCATCTCTTTCTAATGATTCATGAAACACAGTTTTCACAGACTCATAGACGATAATGGGCGTGAACTTGGACAAAATAAAGCATGCTTCCATGCTGAAACCATGGACTGTGCTAAAAAAATTGATGTGTGAATACAGAAATGAATGGATACGTGCCGTCCGTGGAGAACGCATACATGGAACACTGACGTGTTAATGAGGCTTTAAGGCAGATTTATCAACTGTGACTTTTTAAAAAGTCACAACATTTGTCATAATCTAAGGCCCCATTCTACATGACCGTATTTTTGCGGGTCCGCATTATTGCGGCATGTGTTCCGCACGCTCAGAGCACATGCCAGGCAGCCCCATTGAAAATGCCTATACTTGTCCGTGCGTGCGGACAAGTATAGGACATGCTTCATCGGACATGCTTCATCGGAGCTAGCTCCGTGCCGCTGCTCCCCGCTCCATAGAGGTGAATGGGGCCACATCTATTCCGCAATATTGCGGAATAGATACTTCTCCATTAACACGGTCGTGTGAATGGGGCCTTACTCTAATAAAGGGGCAGCATAGAAAGTGGTCCTAATCTTTCAACAGGCATGGATTGTGCACCTCTTACAGTGGTTATCCCACGAATAATGTAAAAAATTAAGATCAGACATCATACAGTACATGACAATCTCTTTCTAACAAAGCTAGAACCAGCCCTGTATGGATGGATCCAGAGATCTCCACATTCATTTCTCTACTAGATTTATATCAAGCTGACAGCTCAAGGGGAGTGTCTTTTCTGCTGCAGCTAAGGGGGCAGTTGAAGGATTAAACTGAGCATGTGCGTCCTTCTCAGTGAGCTGGACAAAGAAATAAGAAATGAAGTGACACTATACAGATACATTTTATTGAGTAATTCAGTAGCTATAATACATTTTTAAATACATGCAATTCCAAAAGTATTCAGATCCAGGTGCTAGTTTGAACACTGTAGAATATTTTTTGTGGGACAGCCCCTTTAAGATGGACATACAAATTAGACCAGATAAATGGTATATGGGCATTTTGGGGAAAAGGATTAGATCTGTTGGATTTCAACAGAACTGATCCTATGTTATTCTCCAAGTATGTGTATGGTGAGGATGACAGAGATGAGTTATCAGATAATGCTAGTAAGAAGTTAACATTTGTTGATTCTTCCGCTGCAAACTTGAATATTGAGATTTTTCCCAGAATGAATAGTTACTAAGAAATTCTTGGGAGTTTGGAGGAACTGAGGAAACACCTGCATGATAAGGCGAATTATTACTTATTTGTTGAAGAATGTATACTAATTAAAATGGGGTTCTAGCAAAGCTTCAAGAATATCCGATGTTTCCACTGAAGTCCACAGGGACATAGAATCAGCAAGTACTATAAAGATTGGACCAAAGGGGGGGGGGGAGTCAGCCTCCAATATAAGGTGGGTCCAAAAATTTGAAGAAGTGTATCCAGTGCTAACATACTGAAGGGTGGGCTCTCACCAGATCTGCCCATCTGACACTTGCGATGGGAGTGTCCTGACCATGTGCCTTTTTCCAGTAAACCTAAGTGATCCCTCCCTGATTTTTGTAGTAAGCTTCTGTATACGGCACTTCTTTGTATCTTTCTGTATAATTTGTTGTGTATATATACTTTTTCACTTAAATTGTACTGCACTTTCATCAAATTTCGCATCAACCAAGGGACCAGGCGAATATAAAAAACTTATTACAGAAAAATGCCTTTCTACACGTATCAGGATCTATCTATATCATATCTATCTACTTATTGGTTCAGAGTTGTAAAGATTGCGCAAGCTTCCGGTGGTCTAGACCTTCACCAGTTTATTCACAGGGGCTCAGGCTGGATGTTAAATGTGGTGCAGGGACAGACACTTTTATACCACTTTTGGTTGGCTTACTTAGAGAGATTTTTACGTCAGAATTGTGGAATGATTTGGGCACAAACCGGTGCATCTTAGGCTCGCCCCCTTTCTGATGGAGCTCCACTTCTTTTGACTAAGCCCCACACCCTTGACAACCATGTCAGAAAAAAAAGTGTAGAAACCCTAGATGCGCCAAATTGTGACACATTAGTAGTCTGGGTCATTGTGCGTGATTTTATTTATCTCCACATTTCTAGAATCAGCTGTAAAATATATGAAAAACTTGTGTTGCCAACAGATACCACATGTGTACAACTGTTATGGGCAGTGAGTGTGGACCCACTGTGTCAACCAACTGGTTTCACTTTAGGCTAGTCCTAAGGGTGTAATCTTGGCTGTCCCCTGGTTTTCACCCTCTAACCACTAAAGACATCTGGTCTTCACTGCAGAGTACCCTCCGGGCACCAAGAGATCAGGCCATGTAGTCAGGAAAGCAGGCAGAGTAGGTGCAAATCTGTGAAACAGTCCAGAGTTCAGGGCAGGTGGCTCATGGTCAGTATATAGTATGAATAAATACCCCAAGAACAGATACCAAACCCGACTCGGGTTTTGCTCGCGCTTCTTCAGGGGTTCGCGAGCGAAACCCGGGTCGGGTTTGGTATGCGGAGGACGACTAATGTGGACTGAGTTTTATTTATTCAGATGTGCTTTTATTGTCCGACTTTTGTGAGTATAATAAACCTTTTAACCATGACACAGTGTGGAAGGTCTTTCACCATTGGTGTATCCCTTAAACTACCATTAGGTGTTTGTGATAACAAGGGAAGGAAGAAACAATCAAGTTCAAGTTGATATTATAACCACAAGAAAAGCCTACTTTTGTCTCCGGATGGTTGCAAGCTCATTTTCTGGCTCATGATCAGTGCTATGAACAGGCACCGATCAGGTCAGGTGGCAGAGAGTCAGGAACAAAGAACCAAACTAAAGATGGTACACAGACAGACAAATGGATTAAAGCTCTTTTGCAGGGCCTAGCAAGCAAGTGAAACCAAACGCAATCTACAGTATTGCTCAGGCAAAGGGTGGGATAAACAGCTCAGCATATACAGGAAGGGATGATGAGTAGAGATGAGCGAACGTGCTCGTAACGAGCACTGTAGCGCTCAGCTCCCCTGCGCTCGCATGGGCGCAGGCATCCGCTTCCGTCAGGTGAGGAGGACAGATCCGGATACCTGCGCCCATGCGAGCGCAGGGGAGCCGAGCGCTACAGTGCTCGTTACGAGCACGTTCGCTCATCTCTAATGATGAGCCCATTAGGCTAGGGCTACACGATGACAATTTTTATAATGGAAGTCTATGGTGTCGCACTGCGACATGAGACATGGTGCGACTGCAACACGACAGTCGCAAAAAATCCATTTTGGATGGGTTTTTCTGCGACTGTCGTGTCGCAGCATGTCGCATGTCGCAGTGCGACACCATAGACTTCCATTGTAAAATTGTCGCGCGACATTGGTGCGACACAATGTCACGCGTGTAGTTGTGCACTATGTGTCGCGCGACACATGTCGTCGTGTAGCCCTAGCCTTACTCAAACAACAGAACACAGAGAAAAAGGGATAGAACAATAGAACAGAATAAGAGTTAATATACTATATAGTGTTCTGGTTTCTTACCCCTGATACTTTCGGCAGCTTGTAAAGGATAGAGGAAGGTAAAGAGAGTGGAGCTCTTGGTTACTATAGAATTGATCTACACAAAAAAAATAGTGCAGCTTTATATATGTATTACATATTTTTTACTGATCCTCGGTTACAGCCTGTACTGTAGTCTACAGCTGATTTTACAATTCTACCGGCTTCAGACCTGAAATCTCCCAGCATTCCTTGCAGACTCAATGTCTGCACAGAGATTGCTCTAATGCAGGGCTGGCCAACCTGAGGCTCTCCAGCTGTTGTAAAACTACAACTCCCACCATGCCCTGCTGTAGGATGATAGCTGTAGGCAGACTGGGCATGCTGGAGTTGTAGTTTTGCAACAGCTGGAGAGCCGCAGGTTGGCCAGCCCTGCTCTAATGACTTGCATTCTGGGAAGTGCCGGACACTGTACAGTAATTTGATGTTGGATAAATGCAACAAGCAGAATTATGAATGCAGCTCTAGGCTGTAATACAGTCTGCTGAGCAGGATCTGTAAAAGATAAGTGGTGCGATGGTACAGGACTGTTCTGACATTAGGTCTTGGCTAGTAAGTACAGTATGTTAGTGCTGTGGGGAACCTAGATTCTCAGTTACTATACTGAGGGTACCACTATAAATTAACCACGTGTTTCAGGACTGATGCTGTAAAATGATGTAAAAGTCTGGTAGATCTTTTTATGCAGAGTTTGAAATCTGCCAGAGCTGAACAAATCCTGCCATCAGCTCCAAGCTATTTGGACTGTATTTTACTATAAATTTCAGAAAAATCTGCAGCAAATTCACCATTGGGTAACGATCTTGTTATTTCGGTGTACCAGTGTAAACAAATGGGATCTGTAGGTGCAGATAAGGTTAAAACTAAACTGGGATTAATAGGACTTCACTAATTAATGTCAGAGTTTCCTGTATCAGAGTAATTACACACAGTCATTAAAGAGTAACGATCCTTAATCTACATTACTGGTCGCCACTGCTGCGGATAATAAAGTGCACTATCTCTGCATGCAAGAAGTAGAAAAACGGTGCTAACATATGGCACTGGTTTACGGACAATATAATCCTGCAGACTTTATGAGCTGCTATATTCTTGTCAGAAGGATAGGAAAAACAATGAGGACTGACGTTCATTACAAGCATCATCTTTGGAACTAATCAATATTTCACATATCTGAAAATCAGCAGATTTACAGTTAATAGCAGAGTTATAGTTTAATATTGATGTCCTATCCTCGGGTTAATTTATTAATATCTGATCGGTGGGGAGGGGGGTTGACTCCGGCACCCCCACGGATCAGCTGTTTGAAGAGGCTGCAGGACACCAGGGAGCACCACAGGTCATCCATATAAAACACCCCTAAATCCCGTTTAATCTATTTCTAATCAATGGTAAATAACTATAAAGGTGTTTGATAGATTTTACATGGGATCCATGGGTTTAGCATTCATGGTTCTTCTCCCTTTATTACATGCTGTCCAGTAGTAACCCATGTTTTTGCCTAATATGTTAATGGACAGTTCCAACACCTGAGCCAAGTAATGATTCTATGTCTTCACATATGTCAGGGTCAGCCAAGTCTGAGGTGTGTTTTCTTTTGCTTTCCTATGCAAGGAGAAGAAAAGACTACAGCTTGTGTCAGGTCTTCTGTGATTTTCTTTCTTTAATAACTGATTGCATACCATTTTCTTTTTTCTTCTGTGAACAGCTTACCTTTTCTATGAAAGCTTAAAACTTTAATAAGTTTGGTTCTTGTATGCTCTAAAAGAATCCATAGCCTTTCATAGTGTGTTTAGGCAGTTGACTTATGAATAGCAGAGTGTATGTAGGGTTACTTATCTGGCCCCCAGAATTGTGGAGTGTCGACTTTGTTGGGATGTTATTTAGGCCTCATGCACATGACCATTTTTTGCGGCTCGGATGCGGACCCATTCACTTCAGTGGGGTCGCAAAAGATGCGGACAGCGCTCCATGTGCTGTCCGTATCCATTGCTCCGTTCTGTGGCCCCCCATAAAATATAGAACATGTCCTAGAACATGCATTTCTATAGTGGGCGGCCCTTTCCATTCTGCAAATCATGGAGCGCACACGGGCAGCATCCGTGTTTTGTGGATCCGTAATTTGCAGACTGCAAAACACGGTGCGGTCGTGTGCATGTTGCCGTATGCTCCAATTACAGCCTCAGTTGAATCGAAGACTGAGTGAGTGGAGAGTGGACTTACCCCTTGCAGTCGCATCCAAGTCAGGTACTGGTGCAGGGCATATGTGACAAGGTCTGCGAGCGTGATGCACCTACTGTGGTTATGTGCCAGAATGGTATTATCAGGTCAAGCAGAACATATCATATTGCAGTCTGCATTTTGGTGAACATGTGAAAAATCATGAGGGTGCAATATAAAGAAAACTGCTTACTTTATCATTAAACTGGCTTTATTACAAGTATATACAGTAAAGAGAACATGTAGTCTCTTCCCAATGCAATAAACGTGGTACAAATAGATTTCTGTGAAATAAAAAACGCAAATGCAGCAGTTCTATGTTTTATGAAGCTGTAAATGAATGCATTTCTGCCTTCACACATTAGTTTTGTGTACCTTTGCAGAAAAAAATATTAGTTCCACATATAATTTACTTAAAGGGGTTGTCTGACTTACATAAAAACTCAGGCAGCCCCTGTAAATGGTTCTAAGATATCAAAAGAATTGATAACCCTTCTCTCCCCTGCTACTTCCAGCACTGCACTCCTGTCCTTCCCGCTACTGGTTGCTTTCCTTGGCTGCAGGCTGTGGTATCCTTTATACTGCTAAGGCCACTGACTGGCTGCATGGTACGTCACCGCTGCAGCCAAGAAGATGATTTCAGCAGTGGGGAGGACCAGAGTTCAGTGCTGGAAGAAGCAGTGGAGAAGAGGGGTGAGTATCGATTCTGTTGTTATTTAGACCATTTACAGGTCTGCCTGAGTTTTTATTTATCTTGAAAAAAACCTTTAAAGTAAAACTTTAGATCCATTTTTATAATGGGTAAAATTAACCTACTAGGGCCATTTAGCATAATGGGTCATTAAGAAGGCTTTTTTTTTCCAAATAGACACCCCCCCTTCCCCCCCGGACATCACTCAGTGCTCTGCAGCTATTGGCTGAATCTTCACCCTACAGACGTCCTGTTCTGCCCACCCTCTGTATGGATGCTGCACATAACAGTGATTTCCCCTGATTTCCGGTCCAAATACAGTATGAAAAAGCTAAAAGTATTAGTATAATGTAGCCGCAGAGCCTTGGCGTCAAACCATGCAAACCCTGCACATAATACTTAGACCTTAAATAGGCCAAATTTGCCCAGTTTCACATAAACAATGCAATTTATAGTGTTTCTACGAAATGCGTCCACGGACAACTGTAAGGCAGATCGTTATTTGGTATACTCTTCTTTGCAGTGCAAACTTACATCAGTGGTTTGCAAACAGTGGCTCTCTGCTGTTGGGCAACTACAACTCCCAGCAAGCTCTAACAGGAGTTGACACTCCTCAACAGACAGCCACGTGGTTGCAGATGACAATAAATACATACTAATAGCAAGTTGATTGAAAGAGGAAAACTATGTAATATCTCGACTTCTATGTATGGCGAGCATCAAATAATCATCGATAAGACGTTGGTAATGATGCTTGGGTCCCTGACGACACCGCAGCCAGGGTGCTCATCCCAGATCTTCACAGTGCAATAGAGGAGCAACATCTTTCTTCTCAGTGCAGTCTTCACACAGAGCTTATTGGAGAATATGTCCTTCCATAGGAATCCTCTCAAGTCAATGATAATGGAGACAGGCCCACACCAAAGTGAAGGACCAGTAAACCATCCTGAAAATAAACAATGCAAATCATGGATGCACAAAATAATAGATAATAGTAGTGACATCACCGTCAAGTATCTGAATAGCCGGCATGGAGTGATCTCAGAGCATGGTAGCCATAGAAGTGTCTACTGCTCACCGGGCCACAAAGGCGGTCTGCCAGCTGGCATCCTGTCTCCCCAGCCAGTTCCTGACTTTTTCCTGTAGGAAAACCCTTCTTGGTATCAGTTCACAAGGGTACTATGATGTGGCTATCAAATATTCCAACTGAGCTTTCCCCTATATCTTCTGGCTGCAGCACGTGTTAATGCCTTGCCTTTTATCTGTCCCTCTTCTGCTGTCTGTAGGTTAAAAAGGGGAATCAGAAAACGACCTATTGTTTACAAGTTTTCTTATTTTTTACAATATCATATCTAGCCGTATTTTTCGGACTATAAGACGCACTTTTCCCCCAAAAAAGTACGGGGAAATTTGGCAGTGCCGTCTTGCAGTCCGAATGCTAATGACTGCCTCCATTGTGGAAGCAGTCCATCAGCATGAGGCAGGAGCGGTGAGGTAAGTGCTGTGCTGGCTCTACTCACCTCCCTGGTCTTCTTCCTGGGCCCATTCTGCACTGTGCCTGTAGGCGTGCACTATGACGACAGCAGGTCACAGTGCATTGCGGGCCGGAAGAACGATCAGGGAGCGGTGAGTGGCAGCGCTGTTGGGAGCAAGCGAGGTAAGTTTATTTTTTTAATGTCCGAGTCCCATGGCGCTTTCAGCGTCTGATGAATATCGAGGACTCATCTACTTTCCTCCTCCAAATCCTAGGTGTGTCTTATAGTCCGAAAAATACAGTATATTTAAAA
The DNA here is from genome assembly GCA_900303285.1 of Rhinella marina. NCBI lineage: Eukaryota > Metazoa > Chordata > Amphibia > Anura > Bufonidae > Rhinella > Rhinella marina. The sequence continues at coordinate 41,161 of ONZH01024987.1, forward strand.
AAAAAAAAATTATATAACCTTTTCAGCCATTATCATTATCATCACAGGTAGGATTACAACGACAAAACACCTCTATATAAATAACACAGGATCCTCCATTCACAATCGGTGATATCACAGCATATCTACTCCCTCCTGACACAGGTCGCAGAGCATGCCTAGAAAGCTCTCTCATAGAAGTAACTTGGGTCAGATCCTGTCCATTGTGTCTATGGCCAACAGTGGCTGCTCTTAAAAGACAGGAAGTTTTAAAGAGGGCCTGTCACCTGGATTTTTTTCTAAAACCAATACCTTATATTATAGTCCGCCTTCAGCAGATGCAATTGCGCTACTTTTTATTTTTTTAAAGTGGTGTGGCGATGCAATCTGCTCAGTTCTGGCCTCCAATATGCTAAGCGGTAGCAAAGATAGAGGGACGAGACCTCTGCTCTCCTCAGTGGGCGTCTTCCTCTCCCTGAATGTGACGCTGTCCAATTACTGCCGATCACTTCACAGCCAGGGAGAAGACGAGCTGTTCTCACAAGGTTTGGAAAATCTCACGGGAACAGCTTATGTAAGCAAGTAATTACATAGTAAGTAAAAATCTCTCAAGCTCGTCTTCTGGTACCTTATTAGGGGCGCATCGTGGCGCAACAGAGGGGCCAATTTAAAAAATAAAATCGCGTAATGGCATCTGCTGAAGGCGGACTACAGTATAACATATTGATTTTAGATTTAAAAAATTCAGTGACAGGTCTTATTTAACATATTTTTAGTCCTAGTGGCCAGTGTGAAAACTGCAGGATTATATATACATTTTTTTTTTTTAATGGGGACAATGTTTAACATAAAAACGTGATTTAGGCCTCATTCACACATCCGTGGACCATGGTCCCTGGAAACGCGGCCTGCTGAGTGCACATGCGGACGGTGTCATTGGTTGCTATGACACTGCACTTTGTGCTGCCATACAGTAATAAACTCGATCCACTATGATCTATACGAGCGTATTCTTGTACAGCGGCACAAAGCGCACAGCGTCATAGCAACCAGTGACGCCGTACGCTCGTGCACTCAGCAGGACGGGTTTTCATGGACCATGGTAAACGGATGTCTGAATGAGGCCCTGGTCATTTTCTGATGCCACGTTCCCTTTAATAAGTGGGGGCAGAGGTAGTGGAATAACACATGGCTGCAGGACCATGAGCAGCTGTATACATAAAACGGTGCGATGAAGTGGTTGCAAACATTTGGATATCCTTTTAACTATTCAGTCCCTAAAATGTTATCTCTCGTCACACACACCTCTAGGGGATCGCTTCAAGGCGACATCTGTGCTACAAAACTCGTGACTTTTATACACCAAAACAAAGCCAGCGCTCGGCTATTTTCGGCAGCAGTATTGAAATGAATGGGAGCTGGGCCGCGCATGTGCGGTGTGCTCCCATTCGTTTCTATTTAGCGCAGCAGGGGGGCGGCTGCACCTGGCGGTGGTACAAGATGGGATTACTCCTTTAAGCAGTTTTGACCCAGGGTCCTCCAGGCTCAGAGCTCCCCCACTTCGTTCTCAATATAGGTGCGGGTCCCAGTGGTGGGACCCCCACCTATAAGACAATGGGTCATATCCTAGCGATATGCCCCCATTGTCAAAGATGGGATAACCCCTTTAATAAAATCGCTCCTCTGTTTCCATTGGTCTGCACTTTTTTTTGCCATTTCTTTTGAATACATTGTATGCCAAAATACATTATCACCAACTATCACAACCTATCGGTTAGTGTTTTTTTTTTTTTTACATTTAGCAATCCTAAATGGGTTAAAATAAATTCATGCACCTTTTGCATCCCCCACCAATCCCAGTGCAGCAGTCCCTGGATGTCTGTGTACTTGACAGCAGCGATGTGTAATGGGGGGGATGTGAAAGTTATGAGACTGTCTGCTATTTGTATTCATTCGCAGCTCCTAGGTAGGGTTTCCCAAAGGTCGAGAACTCCTTTAACCGTATGGATCACATTGTGCCTTCTGTCCACACCAATTACAAAGCAAAGTGCACAGACTAGCTGTTCACACCACCCCCAACAAGCGTTACAGAGAAATGGAATACATTGTCTGCCCACCCTGCCCCCAACAAGGATTACACAAAAACGCAATACGTCCTCTCTTATGGACTGTGCAACGTAGTCCCTGTGAAGGCCTGAGCCTTGTCTTAATTGTGAAATCCTTCTGTAACAAAGGTCACCTTCCTGGCGGTGCTGCCAGATTGTAAAGGCAGATAGTCTGCCAAATCATTGTTAATGAGCATTTGTAGCAACGCTCGTTAGCGATGATCTGGCAGTGTAATACTGCCACCGATTACTAATTCTTTCAACAGGATTAAAAATCTTCACTTGCCAGCCCCAGATTGTGTTGTCTTATCAAACAACTAGCCAGTATGGGGACGAGTAATGGCATTAGCAATCACTCCTCCCCATACTGTGGAGGAGATCACTGAATGTAATAGTGGTGGTCTCCTTTGCTAGCGAGCAGATGATTGCCGGGAAGGAACGCTTCCCTCCTGCCTGCTTAATCTGCAGGTCTAATACGAGCTTTATTATAGAACATTATAAAAACGCTTCTCCAATTGTTCTTCAGATACACCACATGAATGTACAAGGTTTTCGCTCAGCGCATATCATAAATTAGTTCTTTTATCCTGCTTATTAAGAATAATAACTGCGGATTGGAAAAACCTAAAGATAGAAGTAATCGTTTATGCCGAGAGTGCTGCTCTACTGCGCGGCAAAAATGTACATATCTAGACTTGCTGATTAGAGACTCCTGCAATTCTTTTTAGAATAATTAGGTCCGTACAATCGTCTGTTCTGGAGAACATGTTATATAGAGAACAGCAATGTCTGGTGACAGCGCTACCTGACAAGGGGCGGTCAGATATATCAGCAAGTGCACAGTCAGATCTTGAATTTGAGGTCTTGGAAGCAGGAAACACGGGCAAGCGTTTGGGTCAAAGCATTTCCAGAACAGCAGCAGGTTTTCAGATGTTCCCAGTATCCAGTGGTTAACGTCTACCAAAAGTGGTCTAAGGAAGGAGAACCTGTGAGAGGCAGGGGTGCAAAGGCGAGCCTGCCTAATTTGATCCAAAAAGACTATGGGGGTATTTTACTATACTGAAATTCATCATTTTCTAAGCCGGTTTTAGATGTAGAAAATGGTCGTAGAAGCTGTCTTACATTTAAAACTGGTGCTGGAAGCGCCAAAGTTATGGAGAGGTCTGCGCCTGCTCGCAACTTCAGCAGATCCACCCCCAGCAATGGTGCTTTATTAAAGGGGTATTCCCATCTTAGACAATGGGCGCATATCGCTAGGATATGCCCCCATTGTCTTATAGGTGCGGGTCCCACCGCTGGCACCCGCACCTATATAGAGAACGGAGCGGGGAGCGCTGTGCCTGGAGGACCCCAGGTATCCCGGGGTCCGGCCACCACCAGGCGCAGCTCCCCCGCTACTCCCATATAAATGAATGGAAGCGAGCCGCGTATGCGCGGCCACCTCTCCTGTTCATTTCTATGTAGGCGACGGAAATAGCAGAGTCAGCGCTCGGCTATTTTCTGTGGCCCCATAGACATAAATGGAGGGCAGCTGCGCATGCTCTGTTCTCGATATAGGTGCGGGTCCCACATCTATCAGACAATGGGGGCATATTCTAGCGGTATGCCCCCATTGTCTAAGATAGGAATAACCCTTTAAGACCGGCGGCATCTAACACGCCTGCCTAGGTAAATGTGCTCCTATATTTTTCAATATTTTCCGCAATTTGTTCTCCCACACATATCATAGCTAATGTATATTTTCATACTTGTCTATTATGAGCATGGATTTCCCTCTTTCCAGAAAACTAAGAATAGGAAAGACTCGGCAGACAGTGAAGATCCATCCAGTAAAACAACAATTAGCGGCACAATGCAATTAGCTATGCTATGAGCCAGCAAAGCCCATGTCTGTACTAAAACTGTCAGCTGTAATTGACTGCTTGCTCCGCAGCTCCCTGCAGCATCGTGATTTGTAGAGAGCAG
>ONZH01024988.1:0-34064 GCA_900303285.1 Rhinella marina
GGAGCAGGCGAAGCAGATAAAAATTTATTGTGCCCTGTATGGCTGTGACTACAGAGTGACCGAGTTACAGTGCAGGAGCAGGCGAAGCACATAAAAATTTATCGAGGCACTTTATGGCTGTGACTACAGAGTGAACGAGTTACAGTGCAGGAGCAGGCGAAGCACATAAAAATTTATCGTGGCCCTGTATGGCTGTGACTATAGAGTGACCGAGTTACAGTGCAGGAGCAGGCAAAGCACATAAAAATTTATCGAGGCCCTGTATGGCTGTGACTACAGAGTCACCGAGTTACAGTGCAGGAGCAGGCGAAGCACATAAAAATTTAGCATGACCCTGTATGGCTGTGAATACAGAGTGACCGAGTTACAGTGCAGGAGCAGGCGAAGCACATAGAAATTTATCGTGGCCCTGTATGGCTGTGACTACAGAGTGACCGAGTTACAGTGCAGGAGCAGGCAAAGCACATAAAAATTTATCGAGGCCCTGTATGGTTGTGACTACAGAATGACAAGTTACAGTGCAGGAGCAGGCGAAGCACATAAAATTTAGCGTGACCCTGTATGGCTGTGACTACAGAGTGACCGAGTTACAGTGCAGGAGCAGGCGAAGTACATAAAAATTTATCGAGGCCCTGTATGGCTGTGACTACAGAGTAACCGAGTTACAGTGCAGGAGCAGGCGAAGCACATAAAAATTTGGCGTGGCCCTGTATGGCTGTGACTACAGAATGACCGAGTTACAGTGCAGGAGCAGGCGAAACGCATAAAAATTTATCGAGGCCCTGTATGGCTGTGACTACAGAGTAACCGAGTTACAGTGCAGGAGCAGGCGAAGCACATAATAATTTATCGAGGCCCTGTAAGGCTGTGACTACAGAGAGATCGAGTTACAGTGCAGGAGCAGGCGAAGCACATAAAAATTTATCGAGGCACTTTATGTCTATGACTACAGAGTGACCGAGTTATAGTGCAGGAGCAGGCAAACAACATAAAAATTTATCGAGGCCCTGTATGGCTGTGACTACAGAGTGACCGAGTTCTAGTGCAGGAGCAGGCGAAGCACATAAAAATTTATCGAGGCCCTGTATGGCTGTGACTACAGAGTGACCGAGTTACAGTGCAGGAGCAGGCGAAGCACATACAAATTTAGCGTGACCCTGTATGGCTGTGACTACAGAGTGTCCGAGTTACAGTGCAGGAGAAGGCGAAGCACATAAAAATTTATCGTGGCCCTGTATGGCTGTGACTACAGAGTGACCGAGTTACAGTGCAGGAGCAGGCGAAGCACATAAAAATTTATCGTGGCCCTGTATGGCTGTGACTACAGAGTGACCGAGTTACAGTGCAGAGCAGGCGAAGCACATAAAAATTTATCGTGGCCCTGTATGGCTGTGACTACAGAGTGACCGAGATACAGTGCAGGAGCAGGCGAAGCACATAAAAATTTATCGATGCCCTGTATGGCTGTGACAACAGAATGACCGAGTTACAGTGCAGGAGTACGTGAAGCACATAAAAATTTATCGAGGCACTTTATGGCTGTGACTACAGAGTGACCGAGTTACAGTGCAGGAGCAGGCGAAGCACATAAAAATTTATCGAGGCACTTTATGGCTGTGACTACAGAGTGACCGAGTTACAGTGCAGGAGCAGGCGAAGCACATAAAAATTTATCGTGGCCCTGTATGGCTGTGACTACAGAGTGACCGAGTTACAGTGCAGGAGCAGGCAAAGCACATAAAAATTTATCGAGGCCCTGTATGGCTGTGACTACAGAGTCACCGAGTTACAGTGCAGGAGCAGGCGAAGCACATAAAAATTTTGCGTGACCCTGTATGGCTGTGACTACAGAGTGACCGAGTTACTGTGCAGGAGCAGGCGAAGCACATAAAAATTTAGCATGACCCTGTATGGCTGTGAATACAGAGTGACCGAGTTACAGTGCAGGAGCAGGCGAAGCACATAAAAATTTATCGTGGCCCTGTATGGCTGTGACTACAGAGTGACCGAGTTACAGTGCAGGAGCAGGCAAAGCACATAAAAATTTATCGAGGCCCTGTATGGTTGTGACTACAGAATGACCGAGTTACAGTGCAGGAGCAGGCGAAGCACATAAAAATTTAGCGTGACCCTGTATGGCTGTGACTACAGAGTGACCGAGTTACAGTGCAGGAGCAGGTGAAGTACATAAAATTTTATCGAGGCCCTGTATGGCTGTGACTACAGAGTAACCGAGTTACAGTGCAGGAGCAGGCGAAGCACATAAAAATTTTGCGTGGCCCTGTATGGCTGTGACTACAGAATGACCGACTTACAGTGCAGGAGCAGGCGAAACACATAAAAATTTATCGAGGCCCTGTATGGCTGTGACTACAGAGTGACCGAGTTACAGTGCAGGAGCAGGCGAAGCACATAAAAATTTAGCATGACCCTGTATGGCTGTGAATACAGAGTGACCGAGTTACAGTGCAGGAGCAGGCGAATCACATAAAAATTTATCGTGGCCCTGTATGGCTGTGACTACAGAGTGACCGAGTTACAGTGCAGGAGCAGGCAAAGCACATAAAAATTTATCGAGGCCCTGTATGGTTGTGACTACAGAATGACCGAGTTACAGTGCAGGAGCAGGCGAAGCACATAAAAATTTATCGTGGCCCTGTATGGCTGTGACTACAGAGTGACCGAGTTACAGTGCAGGAGCAGGTGAAGCACATAAAATTTTATCGAGGCCCTGTATGGCTTTGACTACAGAGTAACCGAGTTACAGTGCAGGAGCAGGCGAAGCACATAAAAATTTGGCGTGGCCCTGTATGGCTGTGACTACAGAATGACCGAGTTACAGTGCAGGAGCAGGCGAAACACATAAAAATTTATCGTGGCCCTGTATGGCTGTGACTACAGAGTGACCGAGTTACAGTGCAGGAGCAGGCGAAGCACATAAAAATGTATCGATGCCCTGTATGGCTGTGACTACAGAGTGACCGAGTTACAGTGCAGGAGCAGGCGAAGCACATAAAAATTTATCGAGGCACTTTATGGCTGTGACTACAGAGTGACCGAGTTACAGTGCAGGAGCAGGTGAAGCACATAAAAATTTATTGTGGCCCTGTATGGCTGTGACTACAGAGTGACCGAGTTACAGTGCAGGAGCAGGCGAAGCACATAAAAATTTATCGAGGCCCTGTATGGCTGTGACTACAGAGTGACCGAGTTACAGTGCAGGAGCAGGCGAAGCACATAAAAATTTATCGAGGTCCTGTATGGCTGTGACTATAGAGTGACCGAGTTACAGTGCAGGAACAGGAGAAGCACATAAAAATTTATCGAGGTCCTGTATGGCTGTGACTACAGAGTGACCGAGTTACAGTGCAGTAGCAGGCGAAGCACATAAAAATTTAGCGTGACCCTGTATGGCTGTGACTACAGAGTGACCGAGTTACAGTGCAGGAGCAGGTAAAGCACATAAAAATTTATCGTGGCCCTGTATAGCGGCGGTGACAACAGATTGATCGAGTTAGACTGAGGTAGCAGGTGAACCACCCAAAAATTTAGCCTGACACAGCATGGCGGTGACACCACCAATGCCTTTGTCCGACTGAGATTGCAGTCAAATGGCTGTAGGTGAGCCTTCCAAAAATTTTTTTTTGGAATGTCTGAAGTCGACCCTCCAAAAAAAAATTTTTTTGTGTCTGTGGTTGACGATACTGAAAAATTGTTTTAGAGTGTCTGTAGTTGACGCTCCTGAAAAATTGTATTAGAGTGTCTGTAGTTGACGCTCCTGAAAAATGGTTTGAGAGTGTCTGTAGTTGACGCTCCGGAAAAATTGTTTGGAGAGAGGGCCTTTAGGTGGCCTTCCGGAAACATTGTCTTAAAAGAGTGCCAGTTGGCCCTCTAAAAAATTCCCTTTTGGGTCAGCGTTTGGCAATGAAGAGAAGGAGGAGGAGTAGAGGAGAGGAATCGGATACATAAGGAATCGTATTCTTTAGCTGCTTTCCCCCGGAGGAGATTTGAATTCTGGTGAAATCCAGGCTTTGTTCATTTTAATAAGCGTCAGCCTGTCAGCTCTGTCAGTTGACAGGCGTGTACGCTTATCGGTGATGACGCCACCAGCTGCACTGAATACCCACTCTGACAACACGCTAGCAGCAGGGCAGGCCAGCACCTCCAAGGCATACAGCGTCAGTTCAGGCCACGTGTCCAGCTTTGAAACCCAGTAGTTGTATGGAGCAGAGTGATCACGCAGGACGTTGGTATGGTCAGCTAGGTACTCCCTCACCATCTTTCTGTACAGCTCCCCCCTACTCTGCCTAGACTGGGGACAGGTGACAGTGTCTTGCTGGGGTGACATAAAACTGGCAAAGGCCTTGGAGAGCGTTCCCCTGCCAGTGCTGGACAAGCTGCCTGCTCGCCTCCTCTCCCCCGCTACTTGGCCCACAGAACCACGCCCTCTGCCGCTAGCGGCGTCAGATGGGAAGGATTGTTTCAGCTTGTGCACCAGGGCCTGTTGATATCTATTCACTCTCATACTCCTTTCCTCTACTCGGATGAGAGTGGAAAGGTTCTGCTTGTACCGTGGGTCCAGGAGAGTGAACACCCAGTAATCGGTGTTTAAAAAAAAACGTTCTAGCGCGAGGGTCACAGGATAGGCAGCCTAACATGAAGTCTGTCATGTGCGCCAGAGTCCCAACACGCAAGAATTCCCTCTCCTCACTGGCCTGACACTCCATTTCCTCCTCCTCCAACTCCTCCTCTTCAGCCCATACACGCTCAAGAGTTAAGAAGGACTGAGCATTGGTACCCTCTTCTGTCTCGCCAAAATTCTCCTCCTCTTCCTCCTCATCCTCATCCCCCTCCTCCAATACGCGCTGAGAAACAGACCGGAGGGTGCTCTGGCTATCAAGCGACGTATCTTCTTCCCCCATCTTCTGTGACAAGCGCAAAGCTTCTGACTTCATGCTGAGCAGTGAGTTTTTCAACAGGCAAAGCAGCGGGATGGTGAGGCTGACAATGCCAGCATCGCCGCTGACCATCTGTGTTGACTCCTCAAAGTTGCTCAACACCTGACAGATATCAGACATCCAAGTCCACTCCTCATTGTAGACTTGAGGAAGCTGACTGACCTTACTACCAGTTCTGGTGGAAGTTGACATCTGTCAGTCTACAATCGCTCTGCGCTGCTGGTAAACTCTGGATAACATGTTTAATATCGAATTCCATCTCGTGAGCAAGTCGCACAACAGTCGGTGAGCTGGCAGTTGTAGGTGCCCCTGCGCTGCCCTGAGAGTGGCAGCATCTGTGGTCGACTTGCGGAAATGCGCACAGATGCTGCGCACCTTGGTGAGCAAATCTGACAAATATATATATATGTCTTGAGGAACCGGTGAACTATGAGATTGAACACGTGGGCCAGGCATGGCACATGTGTCAGTCTGCCGAGTTGCAGAGCCGCCACCAGGTTACGCCCATTGTCACACACAACCATGCCTGGCTTGAGGTTCAGCGGTGCCAGCCACAGATCGGTCTGCGCCATGATGCCCTGTAACAGCTCTTGGGCGGTGTGCCTTTTGTCACCTAAGCTCAGCAGTTTGAGCACCGCCTGCTGGCGCTTACCCACGGCACTGCTGCTGCGCCTAGAGCTACCGACTGAAGGCGTCGTGCCCAAGGATGGTAATTTGGAGGAGGAGGAGGAGGGGTTGGAGGAAGAGGCATAGTACATCTGAGAAACCGTGACCGAGGAAAGCCCCGCAATCCTCGGTGTGGGCAGTACATGAGCGGCCCCAGGGTCAGACTTGGTCCCAGCCTCCACCAAGTTAATCCAATGTGCCGTCAGTGAGATGCAATGTCCCTGCCCGGCAGCACTTATCCACGTGTCCGTGGTTAGGTGGACCTTATCACTAACCGCATTGGTCAGGGCACGGATGATGTTCGCTGACACGTGCTGGTGTAGGGCTGGGACGGCACAACGGGAAAAATAGTGGCGGCTGGGGACCAAGTACTGAGGGACAGCCACCGCCATCAGGTTGCGGAAAGCCTCAGTCTCTACTAGACTATAGGGCAGCATCTCCAGGCTCAACAATTTGGAGATGTGGACGTTTAGGGCTTGTGCATGTGGGTGGCTGGAATTGTATTTGCGCTTGCGCTCAAATGTCTGCTGCAAAGACAGCTGAACGCTGCGCTGGGACACATTGGTGGAGGTTGTGGAGTATCGTGGAGGTGAAGGGGTGGTTGTAGGGCGGGAGGCACTCATGCCGGGGTCCTGGGCGGGGGGTTGACTCGCCGAGCCAGCATGTGACACAGGGGAAGGGGCAGTGGTGTGACCCGCAGGAGGTGAACGGCCTTGGTTCCACTGAGTCGGGTGTTTAGCACTCATATGCCTGCGCATGCTGGTAGTGGTTAGGCTGGTAGTGGTGGCTCCCCTGCTGATCCTGGTGTGGCACAGGTTGCACACCACAGTCCGTCGGTCATCCTTACTTTCTTTAAAAAAACCTCCAGACTTGCGAACATCTAGGCCTCGGCACGGGAGCTTGACTCCGTGAAACAGTTGCTGATCTACCTGCTCTGGCCCTGCTTCTCCCTCTGGCCACCCCACTGCCTCTTCCAACCTGTTCTGGTGCTGCACTTGCACTGTCTTGAGTTGGATTACCAACCCAGCTCGGGTCAGTCACCTCATTATCCACCAGCTCTTCCTCCGATTCCTCACTCTGCTCCCCCCTCGGACTTACTGCCCTGACAACAACATCACTGTCTGACAACCGTGTCTCACCATCATCATCATTATCATCCGACACATCTTCACGCACTACTTGCACTAAGTCCACACTCTCATCACCCACAGACTGTGAAAGTTCTAAATTTTGGGCATCGGGACAGAGCAACTGCTCAGGTTGCTGTTGAGCAGTGGTTTGTGTCTCTGGGTAGGCTCCTGAAAAGAGTTCCTGTGAGTATGCCTGATCTGAATCCATACTTTCCGTGGGGGGGGGGGCAGGCTGGGGGGAAGGAGGTTGAGCTGGAGGAGACAGAGGTCTACTCCTTTGGCTAGCGTGGGTGGACTGTGTGGAAGACTGGGTGAAGTTGCGAGATGAAGCTAGGAAGCGAAACTCTGCGGCGTTCCACTGCTCCCTCATCAACATGTACTGTGTCAACCTGCCCAGGACCACGGCCTCTGCCCCCTACACTACTTGACACCCACGTCCACGCCCTCGTCCTCGACCCTTAGCCTTTGGGTTCAACATTTTGTATGTTCACTGCACTGTATGATATATAACTGAGAGAAAAAACGTAGTCTTTAGACGGTGGCTATTGTACCGCAAACCACTCAATTTTTCACTGCAATGTATGATATATAACTGAGAGGAAAAACTTATATTTTCTACACTCCGGCTAGTGTGCAGCACACAACACAATTTTTCACTGCACTGTCTAAGATATAACTGAGAGGAAAAAATTATATTTTCTATTTTCTACACTCCGGCTAGTGTGCAGCACATGACAGAATTTTTCACTGCATTGTCTAAGATATAACTGAGAGGAAAAAATTATATTTTCTATTTTCTACACTCCAGCTAGTGTGCAGCACACAACACAATTTTGCACTGCACTGTAGTATATATGACTGAGAGGAAAAACGTAGTCTTTAGACGGTGGCTATTGCACCACAAACCACTCAATTTTTCACTGCACTGTATAATATATATACCTGAAAGGAAAAACATATATTTTCTACACTCCGGCTAGTGTGCAGCACACGACAGAATTTTTCACTGCACTGTCTAAGATATAACTGAGAGGAAAAAATCATATTTTCTATTTTCTACACTTCGGCTAGTGTGCAGAACACGATACAATTTTGCACTGCACTGTAGTATATGTGACTGAGAGGAAAAACGTAGTCTTTAGATGGCGGCTATTGCACCGCAAACCACTCAATTTTTCACTGCACTGTATAATATATAACTGAAAGGAAAAACTTATATTTTCTACACTCCAGCTAGTGTGCCGCACGCGACAGAATTTTTCACTGCACTGTATAATATATTACTGAGAGGAAAAAATTATATTTTCTATTTTCTACACTCCGGCTAGTGTGCAGCACACGACAGGACTTTTCACTGCACTGTCTAAGATATAACTGAGAGGAAAAAATTATATTTTCTATTTTCTACACTCCGGCTAGTGTGCCGCACACGACACAATTTCGCACTGCACTGTAGTATATATGACTGAGAGGAAAAACGTAGTCTTTAGACAGCGGCTATTGCACCGCAAACCACTTAATTTTTCACTGCACTGTATAATATATAACTGAAAGGAAAAACGTATATTTTCTACACTCGGGCTAGTGTGCAGCACATGACAGAATTTTTCACTGCACTGTATAATATATTACGGAGAGGAAAAAATTATATTTTCTATTTTCTACACTCCGGCTAGTGTGCAGCACACAACATAATTTTTCACTGCACTGTCTAAGATATAACTGAGAGGAAAAAATTATATTTTCTATTTTCTACACTCCAGCTAGTGTGCAGCACATGACACAATTTTGCACTGCACTGTAGTATATATGACTGAGAGGAAAAACGTAGTCTTTAGACGGTGGCTATTGCACCGCAAACCACTCAATTTTTCACTGCACTGTATAATATATACCTGAAAGGAAAAACGTAATATTTTCTACACTCCGGCTAGTGTGCAGCACACAACAGAATTTTTCACTGCACTGTCTAAGATATAACTGAGAGGAAAAAATTATATTTTCTATGTTCTACACTCCGGCTAGTGTGCAGCACACGACATAATTTTTCACTGCACTGTATAATATATTACTGAGAGAAAAAATTATATTTTCTATTTTCTACACTCCGGCTAGTGTGCAGCACACGACAGAATTTTTCACTGCACTGTATAATATATAACTGAGAGGAAAAAGTTATATTTTCTACACTCCGGCTAGTGTGCAGCACATGACACAATTTCGCACTGCACTGTATTATATATGACTGAGAGGAAAAACATAGTCTTTAGACGGCGGCTATTGCACCGCAAACCACTCAATTTTTCACTGCACTGTAGGATATATAAAAAAACGTATTCCCTAGACTGACGCTACTGTACAGAACACTACATAATTTTTCACTGGACTGTAGTGTATAGAAATGACAGAAAAATGTATTCCCTAGAATGACGCTACTGTACAGCACACTACATAATTGTTCACTTGACTGTAGTGCATAGAAATGACAGAAAAACGTATTCCCTAGACTGACGCTACTGTACAGTACACTACCTAATTGTTCACTGGACTGTAGTGTATTGAAATGACAGAAAAACGTATTCCCTAGACTGAACTACAGATCTCAGCAAGCCAAGGTACCGTAGCAGCAAAAATGAGTACTTTGGGCAATTTATTTTGGGTCTGTGTGGACCACGTGCTGTCCCTTCTGCCACCAGTCACTGTGTACAGTGTGCAGCCAAGATGGCGGTAGCTGCACTACAAGTCCCAGCCAGCAGCCTGGAGGAGACCAAAAAAAAAAGGTGCTTGTAGCCCTTAGAAGGGCTGTTGGGTTCTTTGTGGGTGATTCCTGCCTAACCAACATCTAAATTCAGGCCCTAACACTCTCCCTGACAGACAGCAGCTCTATCCCTAATCTCATGCAGACGGCGTATGACGCGAGCAGCGCCGGACCAAATTCTTATATTCCCAGGTCATCTGATTTGGCCAGCCAATCCCTGCTATCGACTTTTAGGGGACCCACGTGATGCTAGGAGGTACCAAAGACTCTCCTGCATGTTGATTGGCTGAAAAAAGGCATCTAACATGCAGGAAGAGGAAGTTGCCATTTCCTCGAGGATCGCGATATGCTCGTCCGAGTAGAGAGCATATGCGAATACCCTAATGCTCGAACGAGCATCAAGCTCGGACGAGCATGTTTGCTCATCTCTAGACATTATTGATAACTGGAGGAATTTTTGCCAACTCTTCTTTACAATATTGTATCAGTTCATCGAAGTTTGTGGGCATTTGTTTCCGCAGTTTTCTTCAGGTTCAACCACAGCATTTTAATAAGGTTTGCATTCACCTCAATGCAAAGTGCTGTAGCTGAAAACTAAACCCAAATCACCACCCCTCCACTATGGTGCTTCACAGTTGGTATGAGGTGTTTGTGCAGATATACTGTGTTTAGTTTTCGACTAAGGATAGGTCATCAATAGTAAAAAGCAGTCAGTCCCTCTAACTATTCAGAGTTACACAAATGTTTCCAGATGCATCTTTGAACAAAAATATGCTATTTTATTTCACATTTTTAAAAACAAGATTATTTTACTTTCAACATTTCCCATCACATCTTCCATTCAATGAAACTAATGAAATGAATACAATTCTCTTTGCATTTAATTTTTCTGATATTATCTTATTCGTTAGTTCCAAAAATGAATTGTAAATGTCTTTTAACTTTTTTGAACTTCATAGAAATGCTTATATGATGCACAGAAGGATATATAATTTTCTTGCTTTTTTGCTAGGATCTAGTCCTGCTTTTTACAAGAAATAAACATGTAGATTTCTATAGACTGTACATTGACCAGAGGCAGATTTATACTAAGCTATAGTCTGCCCACAGCATTTACACTGAACTATGGACTGAATGTAGTGTTTACATCAGACTATGGATCAGGGGCGTTGCTAGGATCTCAAAAGATCCGGGGCCCAAGCCCCAGTGAATATGGCCCAATTCTCTATGTCGACCCTCATCCCAACCCTGCTGTACAGCAGCACATAGTGATAATCAAGCTCTCTACAGACCCCTCACTAGTAATAAGGCCCACATAGTGCTCTTAGTAGAAATAAGGCGGATCTAGAAGTCTCTCCTATAGAGCCCCAGTAGTAATAAGAACGCCTAATGTCCCCTGGATTTATAATACCTCTACAGTGCCCCCAGTATTTATATCGCTCCCCCTACCTTTATAATGCTCGCCCTGAAGTGCCCAATGTAGTTATATTCCTCCCTTTAGTGTCCTCAGAAATTATAATTCCTCAGCTCCTCCACCATACAGTCCCATGTAAATAAATCTATTTCCCTCCTGTGTAAATAACATCACTATACAGTCAATACACAGTCCCATGTAAATAACATCCCTCTCTATCTACAGTCCCCTCCAAATACAGTGCCATGTAAATAACATCATTCCCATAGCCGTCATCAACATACAGTCCTATGTAAATATCACTCCCTCCGACAGCCGCCTTCAACATACAGTCCCATGTAAATAACATCATTTCCTTCCCACATCCACCTCCAACATGCAGTCCCGTGTAAATAACATCACTCCACACCACAGTCCCATGTAAACAATATAAACCTGCCCTAAGCCACCTCCAACATGCAGTCCCATGTAAATAACATCACTCCACGCCACAGTCCAAAGTAAATAAGGCTACCTTTACACCAGCATTTTTTATGGATCTGTCATGGATCAGCAAAAACGCTTTCGTCATGATAATACAACCATCTGCATCTGTTCTGAATGGATCCGGTTGTATTATCTTTTAAATAGCCAGTATGGATCAGTTTTTTCATGCAGACACCAAAACGCAGCAAGCAGTGTTTTAGTGTCCGCCTCTAAAACAGAATGGAGACTGAACTGAAGCAAAACTGATGCATTCTGAACGGATCCTTTTCCATTCAGAATGCATTAGACCAAAACTAGTTTTACACCTGTGGCATGGGACTCCGGCAGGCTGTTAGGATCCGTGCTGCCGCAGGTGCACATGTGGGGCTGGAACTACGCTCTGGCCCTATTCACTGTAATGGGGGCGGGCCACGGATCCAGCTGCAGCATGGAAAACCCTGCCGAGAGGCGGCCAGAACAAAAGTACAACATGCTGTACTTTTGTTCTGGCCGCCTCTCGTCAGGGGTTGCCGTGAGCAGCCGGATCCATGGCCCACCCCCATTACAGTGAATGGGGCCAGAGCGTAGTTCCGGCCCCACACGTGCACCTACGGCAGCACGGATCCTAACAGCCTGCCGGAGTCCCATGCCACAGGTGTGAAAGTACCCTAACAAAACCCTGCCCAAGTCACCTCCAACACGCAGTCCCATGATAACATCCCTCCCTTCTGCCCTAACATACAGTCCCAGTTAAATAACCACAACTCCCAGCATCCCTCTGCTTCTCCCTTCACTTACCTCTTCTGATGTAGCAGAGCTCACTGTAGCTTCTTCCCCACAATTATCCTCTTCAGTTTAGAAGACAGGGGTTGAAAAAGACCTGCGATGATGTCACAGTCATGTGACCAGTGCAGGATTGGACGGCACTGATCACATGACATGTGATGTCATCACAGGTCCTACATATCTTGCAGTCTGTTAGATTCAATTGTACTGCCGTCCTCAGGACGGCACTGCAATTGTATTTGTCTAACAGGCAGGACATTCGGGGCCTGGGAGAAAACATCAGGGGCCCAGGCCCCGAATGTTTTAGCCTAGCAACGCCCCTGCTATGGACTGACTCAAAGCCATGACTGACTGTAGTATTTTCACTATGGGTACTGTCGATCTGTAGCATTTACCTTAGATAATGCACTAACTGACTTTAACCACTTGCATTCCGGGCCATTTACCCCCTTCCTGACCAGGCCTAATTTTGCAAATCTGACATGTGTGACTTCATGTGGTAATAACTTTGGAACGCTTTTACTTATCCAAGCGATTCTGAGATTGTTTTTTCGTGACACATTGTACTTCAAGTTAATGGTAAATTTGAGTCGATAAGTTTTAATTTTATTTATAAAAAAAATCCAAAAGTTAACGAAAATTTGAAAAAATTCACTGTTTTCTAAACTTGAATCTCTCTGCTTTTAAGACAGATAGTGATACCCCATAAAATCCTTTTTAATTTACATTCCCCATATGTCTACTTTATGTTGGCATCATTTTGGTAGTGTCATTTTATTTTTTTAGGACAGTAGAAGGTTTAGAATTTTAGACGCAATTTTTGCAAATTTGCAAAATCAACTTTTTTAAGGACCAGTTCAATTCTGAAGTCAGTTTGTGAGGTTTACATAATAAAAACCACCCATAAATTACCCCATTTTAGAAACTACACCCCTCAAACTATTCAAAACTGGTTTTAGAAATGTTGTTAACCCTTTAATTATTACACAGGAATTAAAGCAAAATAGATGTGAAATTTTAAAATTTCACTTTTTTTGCAGATTTACGATTTTAATTATTTTTTTCCTGTAACACATCAAGGGTTAACAATAAAACAAAACTCAATATTTATTACCCCGATTCTGCAGTTTGCAGAAACACCCCACATGTGGTCGTAAACTGTTATTTGGGGATACGCCAGGGCTCAGAAGGGGAGGAGCAGCATCTGCATTTTCTAACATGGAATTTTTTGTCATGGTTTGTAAGAGTGATAACTTTTTAATTTTTTTGTGGACTGAGCTGCGTGAGGTCTTATTTTTTGTGGGACAAGCTGTGCTTTTTATTGGCACCATTTTGGGGTACATCCGCCTTTCTAATCACTTTTTAATCTAATTTTTGGGAGGTTAACTAAAAAAAAAGCAGTTTACGGGCATTTTTCTATATATTTTTTTTACACCGTTCACTTGATGGGGTAGATCAAGTGATATTTTTGTAGAGACAGTTGTTACGGACGCAACGATACCAAATATGTCTATTTTTTATTTATTTTTTTACGTTTTACACAATAAGAGCATTTTTAGAAAAAAAATCATGTTTTTGTGTTGCAATTTTTTAAGAGCCATTTTTTTCATTTTTTGGGCTATGATCTTGTGTGGGGGCTCATTTTTTGCGGGATGAGGTGACGTTTTTATTGCTATCATTTTGGAATGCATACAACTTTTTGATTGTTTGATATTATGTTTTTTGGTAGGTGAGGCGACAAAAAAAAAGCTGTTTTGGCATAATTTTTATTAGATTTTTTTTACGCAGTTCACTTGATGGGGTAGATCATGTGATATTTTTATAGAGCCGGTCGTTGCGGACGCGGTGATACCAAATATGTCTATTTTATTTATTTTTATTTGTAACATTTTTTAATGACATATTTGGGGGGAAATTATTTTTTCATATGTGATTTTTATTTTATTTTTTATATAATACTCTATTTTTTATTATTTTTTAATTTTTTATTTTACACTTTGTGTCCTCCATAAGGTCATACAAGACCTCAGGGGGACATTTAACTTTACTTATTTATTTATTTTTTTTGTACACTTGATTTCTCCTGTAACTGGGGCTGACATAGTAGCCCCAGTTACAGGGGAAATACATCCCCAGAGAGGCTGTACAGCATAATACTATGCTGTACAGCCTCAGTGCAGGACTGATCGGGTCTATGAGAGACCCGGCAGCTCCTGCACGCTCCCGGCCCCGGCGATCATGTGACCGCCGGGCCGGAACAGGAAGCGCAATAGCGCTTCCTGCTCTGTATACACAGCACTCGGTGAGCGCTGTGTATACAGCGATCTACAAGGCAGGAACCCCTGGGAACGGTCCCTGCCTTCTTTTTGGGGTACCCTGCTGTCACTGACAGCAGGTACCCCACTGTGCAGCTGCACGATTAGCGTGCAGCTGCTATTTCTGAATGGACGTTCAGAAACGTCCATTCAGAAATTAACAATCACTTCACGGACGTTTATAGTCAATGGGCGGACGTGAAGTGGTTAACATTTACACTAGACTGTGGGCTGACCAGCATCAGCATATATACTAGAGTGTGGACTGGCCATTGGCAGCATTTAAACTAGACTGTGGATTTATAGGTAGCAGCATTTACACTAGACTGTGGGCTAACCAAAAGCAGCACTTACACCAAACTGTGGACTGACCACCCTCAGCATTTACATTAGACTATGAACCAACCACCTTCAGCATTCACATTAGACCATGGACCGACTATCCTCAGCATTTACACTAGACTATGGACTGACCATCCTCCGCATTTACATTAGACTGTGGACTGACCATCCTCAGCATTTAAACTAGACTGTGGACTAACCAACCTCAGCATTTACACTAGACTATGGACTGAGCCCTGACTAGTGTTCAGTGAACTGAAGTGAAATGAAATAAATTGACTTCGTCGTGGTAACAAATACATTTTTTTCCCTAAAATGGCGGCTATATGTGTTACAAAGTGATAGTAAGAAGCCTGGGAACATGATATGACTCATAATGCCTTATAGCCAGCAATCAGCAGATAGCCATCTCCTGTGACATCACAGCCCTATAAAAGCCTCATCTCCTCCAGTTTCTGCCATTTCACTGTGAGCTGAGCATAGGGACAGACGTGCCAAGAGCAAGGGACAGTGGTTAACAAAGCTTTTAAATGTAGAATATTGAATAGGGACCAGAGGATAGTGCAGGCTCATTGTAATCACCCAGTGCATCTTGTGCAACTGCTGCACCATTCATACTTAATCTGTTCTGTTATAGTTAGACTTACTATTCTTCAGACTTAGTCTCAACAGGCAGTCTAGTATATAAACAAGTTTATCTAGTACACTTACTGCGCCATTAAGACTTAATCTGTTATACATAGACTTACTGTGCGTTAGACTCATTGTCAACAGGCAGTCTAATATACAGGCGCATTTTTCTTGTTAATCTGTTACGCCATTTACCCTTAATCTGTTCTGTTATACATAGACTTGAATGTGCATCAGACTTAGTCTCAACAGTTGGTCTAATATATAGGTGCATGTACATAGTTCATCTGCTGCACCATTAATAATAAATCTGTTTAGTTATACATAGACACACTGTGTATCAGACTCATCGTCAACAGGTGGTGTAATATATAGGTACGGTTTTCTAATCTAATAGCTGCACCATTCAAACTTTATCTGTTACATTACTAATTTAGTTACTGTACACTATGACCAACAGACAGGAAGGGGCAGTGGCAAAAATGTTGCTGTAGCCAGCACAAGTAGCAGCAGAAGAATTGGTGGTGGTAGCAGCAGCCGCAGCAACATGGCAGAGATGCCACTGTCATCCAGCGGTCGTGTTTTGACCACCAAATCAGCTCTACTGCAATGGTTGACTCGCTCTTCACTGTCATTTCAGGTGACAACAGATACACACAGCAAGGAATCAGCAGGTTCCTCTGACACCACACTTAGTTGATGTGGCCCAGGAACAACCTCTGTGCCCTTACCTGTCCTGCAACTGCCTCTTTTTTTGCTGCTCTTTCTACTAGGGAAGTAATGCATGCTGCTGGCTCTGCCCTGCTTTTCAGTTAGGATGAGCTTTTTAAGGACAGTCAGCAGCTACAGACCAGCACAGACTTGGAGGTTTTCCCTTAGGGATGCAACTACTGATGTTGACAGCCAGGTGCGAGCACATGTTGTGAGCGATCAGAGATGTGGCCATGAGACGGGCGAGGTTGATATAAGTGACGAACAGAAAGTAGTGGATGATGATCTAGCTGATTGCCAGTGGGAGCAAGGAGAAGAGGGGGCATCATCATCAAGGTGTGAGGGTGGCAGCAGGCCCATGAGATGGCAGCATGCTGATGAGCCAGCAGGGTGGAAGCAGTGGGAGATCTGGAGACAATCAGGAGCCTACCTGTCAGGAAGCAACTAACAGTGCATGGGTTCATACAGACAGCAGCACGCGGTTCTGCGCATGGTCTGCCTGGGAGAAAGGAGTCACACTGGGAAGGAACTGCTGTGCGCCATCAACAAACAAATCAAATCCTGGCTGTCTCCTCGCCAGCTGGAAATAGCAGGAAGAACATTCTGTCTACATTGCATAAGTGAGGGCTGAAATATGCGCCCTGTGTGGCACATATCTTCAACCTCATTGTCACCCGATTCCTGAAGTCTTTCACCCTACTTCAAGACATTCTGAAAATATCAAGGAAACTGTGCATGCACTTCAGCCACTCTTACCATGCAAAACACGGACCTCCTTGAGCTGCTGAGGCAGAATGGTGTTCCCCTACATCGTCTCATATGCAATGTTTCCACACTCCACCCTCCACATGTTGGACTGACTGTATGAGCAGAGGAAACCCATGACCAATTTTTTGATGATACAAATGGACAGCATTACTCCCTGGTGTAACTTAGATGTTAGATAGTGGCAGTTCATTCATGACACCTGCTGTTTGCTCACGTCCTTTGAGAAGGCCACTTTGTCAGTCGTCAGGACTGACAAATAATTCCACTCCTTCACGTCCTGGAGGAGATGCTGATAAATCTGAGTGGCAACACCTGAGCCTTTGTATAGGCTGAACTGGCACAGAAGGAGGATAAGAACAAGGAGGTGGGCAAAAACGCCCAGGAATTCTGTACAGAACTAGGTGGTTTATCTGCCCAAGCAACAGGAGGGGAGCAGGAGGAGCTAGAGGGTGACGAAGAAGACAACACAGATGACAATGACAGACTCTAGCATTATGCAGTGGATATGGAGGCAGGGAGTCGCTTTAAGTCCCTTGTGTTAGGCCCGTACGGTTTAGACGCCGCTGATTTTGTGTTTGTTTACATTTTGGGTCCAGGCATGCATGGGCGAAGCCATTTTGCTGGAGCCCTTTTGGACTTCTAATTTTACCTCTGGTGCTGAGCACTTAATCTGGCGACGCCCTGTTAGTTTAAATAGCTGCCAGTCCATTCATTCAATGCTGGTGCTCGCATGTGTTTGCCACAAGAGACCAGCTTACAGGAGTGGAGGCGATTTCTATTTTTGATCTAGCGCCTAGAAGAGGCTTTGAGTATCGTGTGAAAGATTTTGTGCGAGTATATAACTTGTTGTTCTGTCCTTTGCTTTTGGTGTGTTTTGCAAAGGTCGTGTTTTGTATTGTTTATTATCTCGCCCATCTTTCTTTTTCCTTTTGCTGCACTGGGAGTGTTGTAGTGTGCCGCATATCTGTTTCCTCCTTTTCCTTTATCAGTTTGGTCTTTGCAGTTTCACCTTTTAGCTCTGGTGGTAGATTCCCTTAGTTTGGGTTTTGAGGTCTTATGGTTTCTTTCCTCTTTGTCTTTCTGCCCCTCTATCCTATCTTTGGGACAGTTCAGGAGTGAGTCAGGGAGTTGGTGGTCAGTGCGCAGTCCACCATCAGGGCTAGCGTACGACAGGATAGTCAGGGATGCAGATAGGGATAGACATTTCCTACCATCAGTATTGATTCTTCAGGTGAAATCATAACACCTTGCACAAATGGGCTGTTGACAATTGACTTTGATCCAAATTTCATGAAAGATCACCGTTCCCAGTCATTATGCCCACTACAAACAAGGGAAACTGCTTTGTGATGAATTAATTAGTCACAAATTAAATTTCTCTTTGAAATTTGGCGAAGCAGCCGAATCAAAAGTTCGCTCATCACTAGTAGTGACAGCTGCATTATCATCACTCGGCAGAGGGATGACTATTGCCTCTTCACAATGTTAGACCCTCATCTTTTTTTCACCTTGTGAGATGGATGAAAAAGTACTATCTAGACATCCTTTGTAGTCATTTGGTCGCTGTCTAAGTTCATCATTGCTCATTCTCACAAAGGTCTAACTTAAGAGACTTTCTGAGCTCATGTTCCACTGCCATGACTACGGGAAGGGGCTGGGGAGGCAGAAGCACAAGTGTGGATCAACCAGGATTTCCAGACATCAGTGCCTGATGCATCAGATGAGATCATTCTAGCAGTAATGATCTGACTGTAGTGTGCTGCCAAACCAGAACATTGTGACAAGGAGGGGGCGTGGCTAGCTGCTGAACAGGAAGGACGCGTCTCCTCGCAGCTCTGGCTGTAATAGAAACAATCCAAGACATCTGCGCGCATTCCAGCAAGAGAGACCCAAAAGAAGTTCCTGAGTGGAATCGGGTGCTCATACCTGGCAAGGGGATCCCATCCTGAGTCCTGTCGGATGATCAGAGACGGAGATCGGCCTGCGGCCTACCTCGTGGCATACGACCGCGGACTAAAGTTATTGCCGCAGCAAGGCCGGCGCACGCCCGTAAGTTACTAGCAGTCTCCGCTGCCAAGGAGGACACACAAGGGCGACTCATACCTCATCACCTCTGCGGACGGGCAAGTACATAGGGGGTCACGGAGCTTGAGTGGTCTGGGCCCAATCTTCATAGGCATTAAGGGCCATAAAGAACTTTTGCAGCTAAGCAAAACCTGCGGCATTCATTAGTGTGCCCTATTCCGCCCATAGGACGGCTAATACAGGGACGATCATTAAATTGATGAAATGAAGTGATCACCTACCGAGACCCGCTAATAGGGCAGAGTCAGCGGGGATATTTGTGTGCCATCTTGCTGGCAGGCACATCTGAAGTGCAGGCTAAAACAGATTACCCTTTCATGGGAATGACTGACTATCTTGGCATGCTGACACTCAAGTAAATTATTTAATTAAGAAGATATGTCCTAAGTGATACATGCAATTTTCAAGGAGAGCACTATAGCTACCAGGGGCACAGCGGTTCAATCCAAATGGTGAAGATAGGAAAATACAAAGGTCCGTCCTCAGACTCTCTGAATCAACAAACTTCACAATCGCTATCTCAGTCTGACTTAAACAAATTCATCATGAAGAAGCCTCAACCTCCTAATCAGGCTTTATCCCAGACCCCGATAAATAAAAGGGCACAAGCACAAGGCCCATACGTCTCATCGGATAGAGAGAGTGACGTAGAAGGTAATATGGAAACAAATGTAGATCTGCCAATTTCTAGAACCTTCATATCACAAGCACTCTCAAAAGCCCTCAATCCAGTACTGGAAGAACTATCAGAGATTAAAAGAGAAATGAGGCACATCGGTTATAGAGTGGAAAATTTAGAATCTACCCAGACGGACGTAATTGCTTACACAAAGAAGAACTCTGACACCTTGACAACTTACCAACAGCATATCAATATGTTGCATGATCAATTAGAAGATCAAGATAATAGAGGAAGGCGGAATAACCTACGGATCCGTGGGGTACCAGAAACGGTTGCAATAGATGCCGTCCCAAAAGCAGTTGCAGAGATATGTGCTTTACTGTTGGGAGAAGACTACACTGAACCAATAATCTTAGAAAGGGCGCATAGGGCATTAAGACCGAAGCCGAAACCCACTGACCCGCCTAGAGACATAATATGTAGATTCCTGAACTTCACCCAAAAAGAGCTCGTCATGAAACAGGCAAGAGAAAGGAACAAGATTGAATATGAAGGATCCACCATCTTACTCTTCCAAGACCTTGCCCCATCCACTTTGAACAAAAGAAGAACTCTGAAACCCTTGACTGACTATCTCAGACAGAAGAGAATTGCCTTCAGGTGGCTCTTCCCGTTTGGTATGCTTATCTCATGGAAGGACAAAAAACTGACCCTTAGAACACACAATGATCTTCCGGACATACTGGCGGCTCTGGAGGTAGAAGATATGGACATCCCGGACTGGTCGGCGACAAAAGACATCCTCATCCCCAGTGAGATCACTCCTCCTACTCCGTGGGAAACGGTTTGCCATGGGAAACCACAGAGACAGAAGAAGAAACAAGGGAAGATGACACCTCGCAGACTCCTTTCAGAGGGAGACTGAAGATTCACTGACTTATAAGTCTGTTTCATTTATTACACTATCTTTCCCATCAAATGGGAGTGCTCCCCTCTCTCCTTCTTTATCCTGAGCTGCCTTCTTTTCCCTTATGTTACACTAAGGAGATTTTATATAAGAATACTCCAGTTGGCAGTTCTCTGGAAGTTGGAGAGAGGCTCAGCGCAATACTGAGAATCAGTCTAGCTAGTTATACTATATGCTATACTACATGCTAATATAGTTTAATGTATGTTAATTAGTTACTTTATAATAGTGCTCTCCTGCCTGAAACATGGCAAACTTCGAAGCAACTTTGTATGTTATATGATATAGCTTAGGTGTTAATTTAGTTTTTCAGTTAATACACTTAGCACAATATAATTATATCCTCGCTGTAGCCACATTTGGAACATAAATGTGGAACCTGAACCTGGTTAGGTTCTCCCGAGAGACCATATGTCTCTCTGTAAAATCACCATACTGGAGGATTTCCTCTTTATGTTATGTTCTCTGTTCTTACATTATCTTTGTTTTACAGCCATCAACCCACCCCCATCTCTTCTGTATCCCCCGAACTCGCTTCTTGGATCGTCTTGTCTCGTCTACTGGTGCGTCAGCTGGGACACATAACAGGAAGTTAGCCAATCAGGGTAGGACACTATCAACGACACACTGGATATACACATACTACATAAATGGCTAACATTAGACTTGTGACATATAATGCTAGGGGCTTCCAATCGCCCCCAAAAAGAGGACAAATTTTGAGACACTTTAATAAAGAAAAAGTACAAGTGGTTTTCATTCAGGAAACCCATTATAAGCATAAAAAAACACCAGATTTTTCTAGGGCACTATATAACATATGGTACCATAGCACCTCACAATTTTCTAACAAAATGGGAGTGAGCATAGGTATACACAAGCATACAAACTTCACACTCAAAGATTGGAAATCAGATGAAACTGGCAGATATGTGTTTCTAAAGGGATATATTGACTCTCAATTATATACATTGGCTAACATTTATGCTCCCAACAAAGCACACAAAACCTGGTTTATAGAAACACTACAACTATTGGAGGAGTTTAGGGAGGGGGTTACCTTACTTGCAGGTGATTTGAACGTATCACTCGACCCTCTGCTTGATTCCTCCACGGGTAAAACAGCTGTCCCTTACAGAACATTAGCAACTATAAAAAAACTGATGATAAAAAGCAATCTAATTGACATATGGAGATCAGTAAACCCCCAACGGAAAGATTATACCCATTACTCAGCTCCACATCTATCCTATCATAGACTAGACTACTGGATGGTACCACGATCACATGCACATCTGTGTTCTGAGATCCAGATCGGCACAATGATCCATTCAGATCACTCACCCGTATTTCTGACCTTTAACTCCCCAAATACAGGCCCCAAGGACTATACTTGGCGATTAAATGAAACTATATTAGATAGTACAGAGGCTAAAAAGAAAATAGGAGAGTCCCTCAGAGAATTTTTCTCGATTAATAATACAGCAGAAATATCCCCCCATGTTTTGTGGGAATCTCACAAAGCAGTGATAAGAGGAACTTTCATATCATTAGCTTCCTATCAAAATAGGAAGAGGAAAGAAAAAATCACAGCACTATACTCTGAAATATCTAAGTTAGAAACTGCACATAAACAGTCCTTGGCGTCACAGCAACTGTTAGATTTAACAGCAAAAAGGGAGGAATTAAAAAACATTTTAAATACGCAGTCAGCAAAATACTATCTGTCACTTCGGCAAAAATTTTTTGCTCACGGCAACAGACCGACAAAATTCATGTTGGCCTTGATTAGACAACGTAAAAGGAAAACTAGAATCTCAGCTATCAAAAGGGAAAACAACTCCATGGCAACTGAAGATAGAGAGATAGCTAAAGCCTTTCATAGATACTACTCCGCCTTGTATAATGTAAACGAATCAGACTCTGATGCCATTTTAGCTAGGAAAAAACAGCTTACTGAGGCTTTCCTACAAGAGGTTTCTTTGCCCTCCTTAAAGGAGGAACAGGTATCCTCTTTATTAAAACCTATCCAGGAACAAGAAATAAAAACCACGTTAAAATCAATGGCGAAAGGGAAATCCCCCGGCCCAGACGGCCTGTCGCTGCTGTATTACCTCACTTTCCTGGACATATTATCTCCATTCTTGATGAAAACTTTTAATTCCTCCCTAGCGGGAACACCTTTCCTGCCTCAGTCCCTAGCAGCACATATTACTCTGATACACAAACCACAAAAAGATCCCACCCTATGTTCCAATTACCGCCCAATTTCCTTACTAAACATAGATATTAAGGTGTATGCAAAAATTTTAGCATCCAGAATTAAACCGTTCCTAAAAGACCTGATACATTCAGATCAAACCGGCTTTGTCCCGGGACGAGAAGGCAGAGACAATACATACAAAGTAATTAACGCTATCAGCCTTACTAGAAGGATGAAAAGACCCTTGGTGCTGCTGGGGACTGACGCGGAGAAGGCCTTTGACAGGGTGGCTTGGCCCTTTCTGAAAGCCACTTTAGTGAGATTTGGGTTTCCCCAACAATTTGTAGAAGCCATCTTCACGATGTATACAGCTCCGTATGCGTACATTCGAATAAATGATATACTCTCCCCAGCCTTTCAAATAAGCAATGGGACTAGGCAAGGCTGCCCCTTGTCACCCATTTTGTTCATCTTAACCCTAGAGCCACTCTTACAAAAAATCAGACAGACGGAGGAAGTGAGAGGTTTGATTGTGGGAGATGACGAATATAAACAAGCAGTATATGCTGATGACCTCCTGCTCCTCACGTCTAATCCTAAACAAGCTTTCCCTGTTCTCTTACGCATATTTGACTCCTTTGGATACATCTCCAACCACAAAATTAACCCTTCCAAATCCCAAGCATTAGGTATAAATATTCCCTCCCACACCAGTGACTATCTTAAAAGCACTACGCCATTCTCATGGACCTCGCGCTCAATCAAATTCCTGGGAGTAAATGTTACACCAGAGTATAACTCTCTATATGAGAACAACTACAAACCTTTACTAAAAGAAATACCCGAGCTTCTGAGCTCCTGGTCTCCAAATTTTTTATCATGGATAGGACGAAAAAACATTTTCAACTCTCTGGTTGTCCCTAAACTCACATATTTGATACAGGTCATACCAATAAAATTACCGAGAATTTTCTTCTCCCAGTTTCAAAGAATATGCTCTCAATACATTTGGGGCCAGACCAAACCTAGACTTTCACACAAAATATTACAGCTACCAACTACCCGTGGAGGAATCAATATGCCATCATTGCCACGTTTCTATAGGGCGGTACACTTAGCCCGCATTGTAGACTGGTTAAGACGTCCATCACACAAGCAATGGATCACAATGGAAGAACATATATTACAATCCCCGTTAAGACACGTAATATTGGCCAACCCAAAAACTTTGAAAATAATCTTGCCTAGTAACTCATTAGTAGCGGCTTCGCTGAAGGTTTGGGCAGATGACGATCTACGTAACAAATGTGCAGAGTTTCCGTCTCCAATATTGAGAGTGGAGGACTGCTTTGACTATAATGATTCGGGTTGGCAAATGTTACCTCATGGGGTCCGAAGTTGTGGGGTACTGGTGGATGAGATTTTAAACGAAGACAACACGATCCCTTCACAACTTGAACTAGCTATGAAACTCAATGTCCCACATTTAAACATTCTTCAATACAACTACCTTAAATCAAATATACTTAAAATTATCAAACAACAAAGAATTTCAACTGAACTTACATGGTTTGAAACATTAGCAACTAGATCAAAACCAGCACCTAAAATGTTATCCAGAATAGGAAGCTTCCTACAGGAGTTGGAACAGCCTAAAAGTCTGTACTTTCTCAAAGAGTGGGAAAGAGACCTGGGAGTGACCTTCACCAATGAGGAGATGCGGGACATACTATGTGCTCCCAAATTGACCTCCCGATGTATAACTTTACAAGAAAATACGTACAAGGTGCAGACTAGATGGTATTTAACCCCTGTGAGATTAACTAAGATGTTTCCCATGACTACAGACAAATGCTGGAGATGTAACGTGCATAGAGGGACCTTTTTGCATATATGGTGGTCATGTCCAAAGATAATGGGTTTTTGGAAGGAGGTGTTTACTCAAATAGCTTCTCTTTTTAAGAAACCTAACATACAGCTCCAATTGACGCCGGCAACGGCATTGTTGTCCCTTCTCCCCAGAGCGATCCCAACGCTCAGAAGAGGACTAATAAGAGCACTTTTAGCGTGCGCTAGACTACTGATAGCCACTCACTGGAAATCTGAATTAGCCCCAACAATTATGCAGTGGACTTTGAAAGTCAATGATGTGGCTCGACTAGAGGAGCTTTCTCATTGGGAGCTAAGGAATAGAACCAAATATGTGCAGACATGGTCTTATTGGCTTGAAAGGAATAATTAGGAAGTTGTTCACCTCACCAGCTACCCATCCTCTATAGAGACCCAACATTAGATACACACACAACCTGGTTTGAACAAGGATGAATATAGAAACAGTATCTCACGATATTCGGACCATCTGGGAAGCACTAGAGATTCTTAACAAGAAGTCATTAGATCCACCCTCTGGCGTTACTCCAGTGACAGATTACTTATAGAAGACGAGCAGACATAATAGACATAATAAACATAATAAGCATATAACCCTTCTCCCTCATCCCCCCCCCATTTCACTCTCCCCGCCCCACAGGTGGGTTTTTTCCTTTGGCTGTATGTTTAATTGTTTATTTGTTGTTGACTTCTTGACCTTTCCTTAAGTCATCACATGAATAGTTGAAACATGCTGTGGAATACTTCACAAGTTATTGAGATGCTCCCTTTTACAATTGTCTCAGTATAACATGGACTTTATATGGAGCGAGCAAATACACTGTATCTAAGAATGTCTGTATGTTTCATATTGTAAACCTTTTATAAGTCAATGATGTGAAGACTTGTTGTTGATCCCCCCCTCCCCCCTTTTTTGTGAAATAAATAAAAAGAGTTATAAAAGAACATTGTGACAAATGGCCCATTACTTCTGGCCACCTGCTGCCACTATTCTGATGCTGCCACACGCTTGATGCCACACACTTGATGCCTCTACTGTCATCTGCTCCCGCTCTGTGATTTTCCATCATCTTGTGCTGTTACTGTCACTATTGTTGCCTCTCCCCCCCAACTCTCACTACTTGGTTCCGGGGACACTAGTTTCCCTGTTTGGCCATGTCAACATCACCATTTATTTTTCTGTTCTTCTGATCCATCAGAAGAACAGAGAAAAAAAACTAAAAGAATGGTCCTGTCATTTAAGTGTCCATAAGGCCTTTATCACACAGTCAGTATTTTGCATCAGGATTTGATCATGATTTGGAAGCCAAAAGCAGGAGTAGATCCAAAACACAGAATAACACTGAATATTTCCATCACATATTATCTTTTTTTTGGACCCAGTCTTGTTTTTCTCTTACCAAAACCGACCAAAAACTGATGCAAATACTGACTGTGTGATAAAGGATATTAAAGTTCTGCATGCAGGACTTCTTTTATATCTGAATAGAAACGATTTTAGATGCAAATGGCCAAAACTCATGCAAATTGAGCGTAAGGACGCAATCACATGGTCAGTATTTTGCTTCAGGATTTGATCACGATTTGGAAGCCAGTAGCAAGAATAGGTCAAACACAAAAGACATGGAAGTATTTCCATCACATGATATCTCTGTTTTGGATCCACTCCTGTTTTTGCCTTACAAATACTGATCAAATGCTGACCAAATACGGATGGTTTGAAGGCAGATGCTCAAAGTCCATGATCTTCTTTTTTAGGCTGTTCTTCTGACATATCAGAAGAATGGAAAAATAAAGAAGTATGTGAACACAGGCTTACTACTGACACCCTCTCCACTGTCATGGGGCCACTACTTGAATCTTGGGCCACTGCATGGTTCAGTCCATGTCGATAAATTACACCTGATGCTAACACTGACCTGTAAGGCTCACACTTCATTTATTTGGTTGGTTATTTCCATACATTTTTGTGAGCCAAATTCAGGAGCCAAACCTACTATCAGATTAGGTATCATGAATAGAACTACAGCTGTTGTGTGGGTTTGACCCGCATCTGCTTTTGGCTGACAATAACTGATTAGAATAACTGACCAAATAACCAAATAACTGAACTATGAAATGAGCCTAATAGTGATGCACAGTCATTCTACAGCTAACAGAAGGGATTCAAAAGCATGTGTTTGCCCTGCCATAACATGGATTAAAAGAAGCTTTTTTTTTCTACTACTTTATTGGCGCTGCCTCCATGTCCTTATTTTGTTCCACTAAAGAGTCATTGGGACAAAGCTCCTGCATGGGCACGCAGTGTTATATGCATGTTGTTGCACTCACAGTGATGTACATTCTCCCCAAAGATTACCTGCAGCCAAGGATAGACCTGATTTAATGTGCTTTTGATTAATTAATTCTTTACAAAGCGAATTTCTTGGATAAATTCAGTAATTTTGCAAAGTGACCGAATCAAATTTTATAAAACTTCTCTTACCCCGAGTGCTGACATTTGATAGATGTGCCTCTTTTTCAAGGGGAATGACAACACTCTGCTGTCAATATAGTCAAAATTAATAAGAGGCATGCACACAGTAGAACGGTAAGAAAAGATTATCCAGATATATTATTTTATGAGGATCAAACGTGTTTGAACAGGGATTATGGGAGAACCGACATGTGTCCTAATATTGTGTAGACCTCCATCCTACTGCCAAAACAGTTCTGACCTAACAAGATATGAGCTCCACAGGACCCCTGAAAGTGCCTCGTAGTGTTCTGCACCAACAATTTAACAGCGGTTCCTTTAAGTCCTATAAGTTTTAAGGTGGGGCTTCCACTTTTGGTCCACAGGCATGTCAATTTTTGAAGCTTCTAATCACTGCTTAACAGAAATACCACACAAGACCTTTAATTTTGAAGATGTTCTGACCCAGTCATCTAGGCATCACAATTTTCCCTATTTCAAAGTCACTCAGATAAATACGATTCCCAATAAATTCCCAATAGAAAAGTTGTGTGCATCTTACAGGTTTTTGTTTTTTTTTTTCTTTTCCTTCTTCATTCCTATGCTGCCAAAATGCATTAAGAGAAACTTGGCAAGGAAAATAAAAGATTGTAGCACCTTCAAATTGGCTGTATTATTCGCAGTATCTTAATGCTACTAATGTTTATATTCTTCATATAATGCTGATTTTGATCCATCTCAATTCACATCTTTATTAAAAAAATGAAGTATTCAGCTTGATGGGTTTATTAATGGGCTGTACAGCAACGTGGGTAATGTACTTGAAGATTATTTATATACATTTGCAAGGAACTATTGTTATGCTTTGTATGGGACCGAATTCCTTTTGATCTTACAGCACGTATTCCCACTCTACCAAAACTCTGAAAGTAGTTGCCAAGGTCTCCATATGTGATGCAGGTTAACAATGCTTTTCAAGTCCCTTTGATGTAGTCTGTTACACTTCCTCTACACTACAGAATAACAAAGATGGCTGTAATATAAAATGACAACACACCTACTGAGTATAACATAAAGAATGTTTCTGGCAGGCGGCTGCTTCTTCTAAGCCCCAGGTGATGGGTAATCAGCACAACTCAAAATTTAATGGAAATTTAGTATGTTAACTATAACTTTGCCAAGCACATCTAAAGTCCTCTATCTATCTGCCTGTTTGTCTATTATCTATATCTAATCTATCTATCTATCTATCTATCAAGCAAAATCAAGGCAGCAGCACAGTATTTGTGATTGTGGGTGCAATCCCTCCAAGGCTTTAGGCCAAAGCCTTATCCTTCAGTAAAATGGCAAAAGATGAGGCAGCACTATCTATCTATCTATCTATCTATCTATCTATCTATCTATCTATCTATCTATCTATCTAGCACACAGAAAAATCTCGGCAGCACTATATGAATGGTGAGGTGCAATGCCTGCAGATCTGACAAAGATCAGTTCAATAAAAAACATAAAAATAGGCAGCACTCTCAAAGTAAAATGAAAAGCAGAGGCACTTTATTCACTCATGTGTAGGACACGACGTTTCGGCTCAGACTGAGCCTTTCTCAAGCCTAGATACATGCCCCTTCCCAGTAATTAGCCTTAGGCTACATTCACATATGTGATGGTGATCCTGCAGGCTGTTCTGCAGTATTTGTCCTGCCAATTCCAGGCGTTCTTGCCGAATAGCGGCCGGATCAGTGCGGTCTCCCATTATTGTTAATGATGCTGGCCGTTCTCCTGTTTGTGTCATGCAAATGCTGTAGTGTGAAACAAAGTGCCCTTAGATATATGCCCCTTCATAGTTAGCGCTTCTTCCTCCTACACACAGACTCAAAGACGTGCCCATGCTGCAGCTACTGTCAGTGGGCGATATCCAAAGTATTCCTACCGCACCGTGTTAACGATATTAAGAAAGTTATTGCGACAATAACGTTATCCATTGCTATAAATACCTTTTTAGAAGAAAAAAATATGATATGGCCCCCCTCGCACACCCATAATATCTTCATAGTAGTATGTGTTAGTATTAAAAAGTGTCATCATCTAACAATTGTGTACGTTTTATGTTGTAGAGCACCGTCAACGACGGCGTCACCACCGTCGAGGCAGGACGGCCCCTGAAGTACCTGCAGCCTCTAGTAAGTGTAAAACATATTTAATTTATTTTTCATACAAGCTACGTGGGAGTGCAGCTGCAGTAAGAGCACTAGTGGTTAGGAAAGGGATCCTCCAGCCCCAAACTATTCCCATGTAGCTACAACTGTTCATTAGAGTTGAATGTAAGGCCATTATTTAATGATTTTTGACAGTTGCTGCACCACCAGAAGGAGAAGATATATCACAATAATTTTAAAATCAAGGTAGTGAAAGAAGTAGAAACTTGTGTTACCCCAAAAATATTTAACAAAAATGTGTCATACATCACATAATATTATAGTACATTGGCAATCTCTTTTTAACAAAGCGAGACACAGCCCTGAACCTCACATAGATCCAGAGATCTGCCCCAATTACTCTGCTACATCAAGCTGGTTACTCAAAGGTAGTGTGACTAGTGTCTATTCTGCTGCATGTCAGGACTCGTGTCCATCTCTCCCTATCACAGCTCAGGACAGGAGACAGTTGAAGATTTAAACTGAGCATGTGCGGCCTTCTCAGTGAGCAGTTCAAAGAAATAAGAAAAAAAATGGCTCAATAAAGATACATTTCACTTCTAGTAGATATACAAAATATTTAATGAAATGCAACTGCTAAAGTATTCAGATCCAGGTGCTGGTTTGAAAGTTTAGAATTAGAGATGAGCGAGCACTAAAATGCTCGGGTGCTCGTTATTCGAGTCGAACTTTTCCCGATGCTCGGGTGCTCGTTTCGAGTAACGAACCCCATTGAAGTCAATGGGAGACTCGAGCATTTTTTGCAGGGGACCAAGGCTCTGCCTAGGGAAGGCTGGGTGAAAACCTGGAAACCTCAGAAAATGATGGAAACACCAAGGAAATGGACAGGAAACAGCAGGGGCAGCATGCATGGATGCCTCTGAGGCTGCCTAATCCCACCATTACCCCAAATTCTCAGGCAACAGCCTGGTGGTTACCCTCATGGCAATTGTGCTCACCCAGACCAAGAAAGGCGAGGCAAATACCCATCACATGTTAGGGAAGCACCCAACTAGGTGCAACAAAGGTCCATCACCGCCTGCAGGTGACACCACTGCTCATGCTGGCACTGCAGCTAAAATCAAGTTTAGTATCTGTTCTTATCAGTTGCTGTGGCTGTTGGAGGTATAGTGGTGAGCATAGCTGCTTCCCAAGCATCTAAAAAATAAATCAGTACAATATCTAATACGTCCCCCTACCCGGGTAAATTGTTTGGAGAGAGGGCCTGTAGGTGGGGGGGGGGGAGGTTTCGCTGGAAGAGCCAGAGGAGTGCCCCCTGGGCTAGCGTGTGTGGTGATGACAACAGCCAGAATGGATTTGGAGAAACTGTTGCATCAACCGGTATGGTATCGGTTCTTCTCAGTTTAATAGCGTATACGTCCCCTATCTTGGGACCTTATATTTTAGGGATTTTTCGACCACGGAAAATGGAAAAAGAGCTTGCTCTGGACAGGGGAGTGTCTTTCCTACTGCAGCTAAGGGGACGTGTCCATGCGCTGCCTATCACAGGTCAGGAGGCAATTAAAAGAAGAACCAAAAAAAACATCAGTACAATATCTAATACGTCCCCTATCCGGGTAAATTGTTTGTAGAGAGGGCCTGTAGGTGGGGGGCAGGCTGGGGGGAAGGAGGTTTCGCTGGAACAGCCAGAGGAGTGCCCCCTGGGCTAGCGTGTGTGGTGGTGACAACAACCGGATGTAGTTAGAATGACGACACAGGACCCCAACTTAAAAATTTAGCATCAAACGGTACAGTAGTAAATTATGAGATTGATCAATTGTGGTATGTCTTCTATGTATACTACTCAGTTTAATACCGTATATGGCAGCTATCCGGAAAAATAGTTTGTAGAGAGAGAGAGAAAGATAGGACAAAGAAATAAATTGTTTGTAGAGAGGGCCTGTAGGTGTGGGGCAGGCTGGGGGGAAGGAGGTTTCGCTGGAAGAGCCAGAGGAGTGCCCCCTGGGCTAGCGTGTGTGGTGGTGACAACAGCCGGGTGTAGTTAGAATGACGACGCAGGACGCCAACTTAAAAATTTAGCATCAACCGGTACAGTCGTAAATTATGAGATTGATCAAGTGTGGTATGTCTTCTATGTATACTACTCAGTTTAATACCGTATATGGCAGCTATCCGGAAAAATAGTTTGTAGAGAGAGAAAGATAGGACAAAGAAGTAAATTGTTTGGAGAGAGGGCCTGTAGGTGGGGTGGCAGGCTGGGGGGAAGGAGGTTTCGCTGGAAGAGCCAGAGGAGTGCCCCCTGGGCTAGCGTGTGTGGTGGTGACAACAGCCGGAATGCATTTGGAAATACTCTAGCATCAGCCGGTGCGGTATCGATTCTTCTCAGTTTAATACCGTATACGTCCCCTATCTTGGGACCTTATAT
Organism: Rhinella marina; assembly: GCA_900303285.1. Classification (NCBI taxonomy): domain Eukaryota; kingdom Metazoa; phylum Chordata; class Amphibia; order Anura; family Bufonidae; genus Rhinella; species Rhinella marina. The sequence continues at coordinate 31,747 of ONZH01024988.1, forward strand.
TTTATGGATTTTTTGACCACGGAAAACCGAAAAAGAGCTTGCTCTGGCCAGGGGAGTGTCTTTCCTACTGCAGCTAAGGGGACGTGTCCATGCGCTGCCTATCACAGGTCAGGAGGCAATTAAAAGAAGAAAAAAAAAAAACATCAGTACAATATCTAATACGTCCCCTATCCGGGTAAATTGTTTGTAGAGAGGGCCTGTAGGTGGGGGGCAGACTGGGGGGAAGGAGGTTTCACTGGAAGAGCCAGAGGAGTGCCCCCTGGGCTAGCGTGTGTGGTGGTGATAACAGCCGGATGTAGTTAGAATGACGACGCAGGACCCCAACTTAAAAATTTAGCATCCACCGGTACAATTGTCAATTCTGAGCTACATCAAGTGTGGCATAACTTTTAAATGGATATTGCATGTGGTCACGTACTCCCTGGAACCCCATAGTCACCCACAGTCTTCCCTGATGTGCTACCCCAGAACATTCTCTGCCCTAATTCGCAAGACCCTTTGCTGTTTCCGTGTGCTGACAGTGGGGATTTACCAGTGTTGTCTGAGGAGGTGGTGGACAATGGCGAGACACAGGTGTCGGGGGGTGAGGTAGTTGTATGGGAAGCAAGTTACAGTGGGGACTCCTTGGGGGGAATTTCTCAGGATGGGACAGATTCAACTTGGGTGGATCAGGCACAGGAACAGATGAATTTTTTGGGGGGTTTATTTAACATTTATTTAGCAAAAATAACCACAGAGATATTTATTCGTTATCTTCTCTGCGCAGTCTGGCGTTGGGGTTCGTCACTTTGATGGCGAGCTGTGCCGCTCTCTCCACAATGGTCTGTAGGTTCTTAGATGGAGACTTTGTCGGCGATTTCAGTACAGAAGGACTTGTTGCTCATCAACAGAACCTCGACCTCCTTGACACTGTGGACAAGGAATTTGCGGGTGGACCAGGAATTTGCGGAACCCTGTGGGCAGCATGTGTTTGGTCTTCTACTTGCTACCGTATCCAATGTTGGGCAATATAGATTCGCAAGTAATATTATTTTTCACACCTATCCCAAAAATAAAAATGTATGCAGTTTGCGCAAAGAAAACTGGAAACTGGAATTGGAGAGAGGGCCTGTAGGTAGGGGGGCAGGCTGGGGGAAGGAGTTTCAGCTGAAAGAGCCAGGGGAGTGCCCCCTGGGGCTAGCGTGTGTGGTGGTGACAACAGCCGGATGTAGTTAGAATGACGACGCAGGACCCCAACTTAAAAATTTAGCATCAATCGGTACAATTGTCAATTATGACATAGATCAAGTGTGGCATGACTTTTAAATGGATATTGCATGTGGTCACGTACTCCCTGGAACCCCATAGTCACCCACAGTCTTCCCTGATGTGCTACCCCAGAACATTCTCTGCCCTAATTCGCAAGACCCTTTGCTGTTTCCGTGTGCTGACAGTGGGGATTTACCAGTGTTGTCTGAGGAGGTGGTAGACAATGGCGAGACACAGGTGTCAGGGGGTGAGGTAGTTGTATGGGAAGCAAGTTACAGTGGGGACTCCTTGGGGGGGAATTTCTCAGGATGGGACAGATTCAACTTGGGTGGATCAGGCATAGGAACAGATGAATTTTTTGGGGGGTTTATTTAACTTTTATTTAGCAAAAATAACCACAGAGATATTTATTTGTTATCTTCTCTGCGCAGTCTGGCGTTGGGGTTCGTCACTTTGATGGCGAGCTGTGCCGCTCTCTCCACAATGGTCTGTAGGTTCTTAGATGGAGACTTTGTCGGCGATTTCAGTACAGAAGGACTTGTTGCTCATCAACAGAACCTCGACCTCCTTGACACTGTGGACAAGGAATTTGCGGGTGGACCAGGAATTTGTGGAACCCTGTGGGCAGCATGTGTTTGGTCTTCTACTTGCTACCGTATCCAATGTTGGGGCAATATAGATTCGCAAGTAATATTATTTTTCACACCTAATCCCAAAAAATAAAAATGTATGCAGTTTGCGCAAATAAAACTGGAAACTGGAATTGGAGAGAGGGCCTGTAGGTGGACCTCCGGAAAAATTGTTTGGAAGAGAGGGCCTGTAGGTGGAACTGCCGGAAAAATTGTTTGGACAGAGGGCCTGTAGGTGGAACTCCGGAAAAATTGTTTGGAGAGAGGGCCTGTAGGTGGAACTCCGGAAAAATTGTTTTGAAGAGAGGGGCCTGCAGGTGGACCCTCCGGAAAAATGTTTGGAGAGAGGGCCTGTGGTGGACTCCGGAAAATTGTTTGACAGAGGGCCTGTAGGTGGACCTCCCGGAAAAATTGTTATGGGGTGAAGAGGGCCTGTAGGTG
>ONZH01024989.1:0-24169 GCA_900303285.1 Rhinella marina
TGAGTACACAGCCGTGTACTACAAGGTCAGACGGTGTGTATTAACACACGTATATAAAGAGTTTTGCAGGCAGAGAACGCACAGTACAGGTGCCAAATAAAAAGGACTTTTTTTTAAATATGTCTGATTACACAGCCGTGTACTAAAGGTCAGACGGTGGTATTAACAGCACGTATATATAAAGAGTTTTGCAGACGCAGACGCACAGTAAGGTGCCAAATACAGGACTTTTTTTTTTAAATTTGTCTGATTACACAGCCGTGTACTACAGGTCAGACGGTGGGTATTTAACAGCACGATATAAAAGAGTTTTGCAGGCCGCAGAACGCACAATTACAGTGCCAAATAACAGACTTTTTTTTAAATATGTCTGATTACACAGCCGTGTACTAACGTCAGACGGTGGGTATTAACAGCACGTTATAAAAGAGTTTTGCAGGCACGCAGACGCACAATACAGGTGCCAAATAAAAGGCCTTTTTTTTTTAATATGTCTGATTACACAGCGTGTACTAACAGGTCAGACGGTGGGTATTAACAGCACATATATAAAGAGTTTGCAGGCCGCAGAACGCACAATACAGATGCCAAATAACAGGACTTTTTTTTAAAGTCTGAGTACACAGCCGTGTACTACAAGTCAGACGGTGGGTATTAACAGCACGTATATAAAGATTTTGCAGCACGCAGAACGCACAGTACAGGCCCAAATAAAACAGGACTTTTTTTTAAATATGTCTGATTACACAGCCGTGTACTAACAGTCAGACGTGGGTATTAAGCACGTATTAAAAAGAGTTTTGCAGGCACGCAGCACGCACAATACAGGTGCAATACTAGGACTTATTTTTTAAATATGTCTGAGTACACAGCCGTGTACTACGCGTCAGACGGTGGGTATTTACACTGGTATACCAAAGGTATTGCAGGCACACAGAACCCAATACACTAGAGGCCAAAGAAACTGTATTTAAAAAAAAAAATGTACACAGCCGTATACTGCCAGAAAGATCAGATGGTCATATTACACACTAGGTAATATACAGGTTTTGCAGCCAAAAAGAACGCAGCAACAGTAGTGCCAAATATAGTTTGGTACGTAGCAGAGCACCTAATACACCACTAATGCCTCTCTCTGTCCCTACTCCAGCAGCTATCCCTGAATCAGCAGCCGTTCTCTGCAGAGTTGTATATTGTAGTAAAGCTATCACTGTTACTGCCCCACTATAGTGCCCTGATAAGGGCTTTTAATCACGCTCCTGCCTGTCCAACAGCTAAAACCTATCTCTCCCTTCTCCAGCCTCTGTCCCTGACCCAAGTTCACGCAGCATATGCGAACGAGCAGGAAGACCTGAGTTATTAATATTCGAGGTCATGTGGTTTTTCCAGCCAATCCATGTAGATGCAGTTTTCGCGCTGCCAGCGTGCTCTGCGGGCCTGTCATACCCCCCTGCATGGTGATTGGTGGAAAAAGAGCGCCAGGGAAGGTGGGAGGGGAAACGAATTCTAAGTGCGCCATCGCCGTTATACTCGATCGAAATCGAGTATGCCGAATAGCGTAGTATTCGATCGAATACCGGCTCGATCGAACACTACTCGCTCATCTCTAGTAAACATGTTGAACAACTCTTGGGCAATGGTCTTAGAAGAGGTGTTCCTTAGTGGGAATGCCTCAGGATAGCGAGTGGCGTAATCCAACACCACCAGGATATACTGATGCCCCCTAGTGGACTTAACTAAAGGGCCAACCAGATCCATGCCAATCCTCTCAAAAGGAACCTCTATAATGGGCAGAGGAACCAGAGGACTCCTGAAGTGTGGCATAGGGGCAGTCAGCTGACACTCAGGGCATGACTCACAGTACCTTTGTACTCAGTATACACACCTGGCCAGAAGAACCACTGTAGAATGCGCTCCCTGGTTTTGTCACAGCCCAGGTGTCCACCCAGCACATGCTTATGAGCTAGGTCCAACACCAATTGACGATATGGCTGTGGAACCACAAGCTGTTCAACAACTTCCCCACGTATTTTGTCAACCTGGTACAACAAATCATGGTTAACAGCCATGTGGGGGAATGTTTTATCAGCCCCTGGGAATTGAGGCACACAATTTATAACTTTCACATTTTCCCTGGCCTTTAATAGTGTGGGATCTCTGAGTTGAGCAGTCCCAAAATTATCACGGGACACCTCCAGCTCAGGCATCTCACCACTTTCCTCTGTCTCACCAGCAAGAACTTCTAGGGGAAAATTATCAGGCTCGGTGGTCACCCCTACTGCTGGCACTTCACAGTCAGTGTCAAATGGTTCAGGGCTTATCACAGGGCACACATCGTTATCAGAAACACTTTTAGTGGAGAATACACTTTTCCTTCCCCACAAGTCCCAAAACAAAGGAAAGTCTCTCCCCAGGATGACAATGTGCATCAGAGTCTTGACCACGCCCACTTCATGACGGGCAGTTCCACAGTCAGTCTCTAGTCTGGCCAAGGCTTTGGGATATTCCTTAGTGTCCCCGTGTATGCACAAGACCCCAATGCAATGTCCTCTGAGTGTCCCTGGGTCTATCAGGCTCGCATGCACCAGAGTGACCCAAACTTCCAGAGTCCAGAAGCGCATTTACAGTACATCCATTCACTTTTAGTGAACACATATGCTGTCCAGTCTCAGAAATAGTTTCAGCAGAACACACGCCTGGCTGTATCACACTCCATAGGCTCAGTAGTCAGGGGACAATTTGCAGTAATATGTCCATATCCACGACACCGCCAACACTGTATGTGGCCCATTCTGAGAACTTGGTCTGGACATCTGAGTCCCTCTGGAACCTCCAGACTGCTGCTCCCCCTCTGAGCCACCTCCCTTAGCAACATTTTTCACCCCTTTCGGAAAAAGAACAGTCTTACCGGGTGATCCGGCCGTCTTTCTGTTCCTAGGGTTACTACGTCCAGGAGGCACTTCTTGGAGTAGATCCTCAGTCGCTCTGTACCTTTCAACCAGGTTGACCAGCTGATCAGCGTCTTTTGGATCTCCTTAACCGACCCAGCGTTGGATCCTAGGAGGTAAGGAATGGATGTACTTGTCCACCACGACTCTTTTGACAATCTGTGCAGGGGTTGACTCCTCTGGCTGTAGCCACTTTCGCACCAGATGGATAAGGTCATACATCTGTAACCGAGCAGTTGGTGTTCAGCAAAAGTCCAATTGTGCACCCGCCGTGCACGGACATTCATGTTGACACCCAGACGGGCAAGGATCTCCACTTTTAGCTTAGTGTAGTCCTTGGCATCCTGCTCACTCAGGTCAAAGTAGGCTTTTTGAGACTCACCAGTCATGAAAGGTGCCACAACATCAGCCCACTGGTCTGCAGGTAACTTTTCCCGCTCTGCCACATGCTCAAACACCATGAGGTAGGCCTCGACGTCATCTGTGGGGGTCATCTTTTGCAGTGATGTCTGTACTGCAGCCCAAACTGTAGGAAGCCCTGTTTGGGGCCTCTGGACTCTCTCCGCCAAAGTCTGTATTTGCTCCTGCAGTTGACGGTTCATCTGCTGCTGTTCCTTTAAGGCCAGTTTGTTGGACTCCACCAGCAAGGAATTAGTTTCCGCCTGGGCATGCATGGCTTCCTCATGTACCCTCCACTGGGTATAGTTGGCTTCTTGCAGGGATGCACTGACCTGCATCTGGTTAGCAGCAGCCTGTTGGAGGCTAGCATTAGCTTGTAGCAATTGCTTCAGTATCTCCTCCATTTTGAGCGTACTGCAGCAAAGTCTCTTAATGCAGTGTATGTCTCTTTAAGAATCTGCCTGCATCCTCCACCATATGTGGGAATTAGCTGCGGTAGAAGCAGGATTTGCGGTTTGGCAGACAGAGACAGGGACACAGGATTGCAGTCAACAAATTGATAAATTGATAAATTGATAAATTTGGACGATACATAATTTTGTATGGGAATTTAGGGTCTTTGACTTGTATTATCACTTTTATATATATACCCCCTCCCTATGCATCAAATATATTAGTGGAGATCTCCCAATTCTGGGAAAAAAAGGATCCATGCCCCATAATCTGTATGGGTGATTTTAATTGCGTTTTCAATGAAAAGATAGACAGATATGGGGGGAAAATAGAAAGAAGAAAAGATGGGATAACACAAATAGATAGGGTTAGTAAAGAATTAGGTTTGTATGATATTTGGCGAAACCGTTTCCCGGAAAGTAGAGTCTTTTCCTGTTTTAATAAAACTAGTAATACGTTATCTAGGATAGATATGGTCCTAACAAATGAAAGTGCCCTGAGATATATTGGTAAAATAAAATACTGGCCCAGGAATTTATCCGACCACTCTATGTTGACTGTGGAGTTAAGAATAGGGAATAAAAGAACAAGGGGGAATTTTAATTTAAATCCATATTGGTTTGAGGTCCTAAATCAAGATAACCAAATCAAATTAGAAATAAAAGAAATGTTAAACTTTAACTGGGGCACCACGGATGATAAAATAGTCTGGGAGGCCATGAAGGCCTTTATTAGAGGAAATATGTGCTCAAGAATAATCCGGAAAAAAAAAGAGTTTATGCAAAAGAATTGGAGATAAATAGAGAAGTGAAAATTTCTGAGCAGGAATTATTAAAGAGGCAAGTGGGGAAAATAGAGAGAGGTGGAATAAAGCTCAAGAGGTCTATAAAAATCTTTTGTTGGGAGAAAAGTAGGCATAAAATGGAATTTATGGGATTAAATCACATAGAGAAACAGGGATCTTCAACAAAAGATTAATGGGGATATTACAGAATCAAAGAGAACAGAAATACATTAACTCCATTAGAAAACAAGGGGGGGGATTACTGGGGATCAGGGCGAAATAAAGGAGGAGTTAGTGGCTTACTATGAAAAAGAATATCTAACAAACCTAAATAAATCCAGAAAGAAATAGAAACATACCTACAGGAAATAGATCTCCCAAAATTAAACGAAGAACAGAAGGGAATGCTAGACGAAGAGTTAACTATTGAAGAAATAAAGATAGCTATAAAAACTGTAAAAAAAGATTCAGCCCCAGGGACAGATGGACTTACATACGGGATATATGAGAGAATTGGGGAAATACTAGTGCCAGCCTTGCACAGGGTGTTCCTGGAGGCGGAAAAAATCTGGCGACCTCCCAATATCTATGAAATCTGCCCTAATAACATTGATCCCAAAGGAGGGTAAAAATAGGTTAGAGATGGGATCTTATAGACCAATCTCTCTCCTTAACTCGGATATAAAATTGATTGGTAGAGCTTTGGCCCAAAGATTAAAAAAGGTGATTAAATCATTGATACACACAGACCAAAATGGCTTTATGCCTGGGCGAACAACGAGACATAATGTACTGAGAGCACAACACAATATTCAAATTGGATCCGGAGTCGGATCCCACTCCATCCTGTCTCTGGATGTTGCGAGGGCCTTCGACAGGGTGGAGTGGGATTTTCTTTGGGGCGTAATGAGCAAGATGGGTTTCGGAGAGAGATTTTTAAGGATGGTGAGGTTATTATATCAGGACCCAAAGGAGCCCTATTGATAAACGGAGAAGTAACACGGGAATTTGCCATACAGAGAGGGTGAGACAGGGATGCCCCCTGTCCCCTTATCTTTTCAGTTTGGTAATGGACCCTTTGGCGGGGAAGATCAGGGCAGATACTAGGATAAAAGGATTCGGGGCTAGAGGGGTAGAGGATAAGATCACACTGTACGCGGATGACGTGTTGCTTTTCCTAGAAAGACCTGAATTATGTATGGAATATGTAATGGAACTGATTGAGAGGTTTGGAACATTTCTGGTTTAAATATAAATTGGGAAAAATCCCTGATATTCCCTCTATCAGGACCCCTAAGGGAAATAACATCCACAGAATGGTACAAAATGAAGATCATAAAAAAGGAGAAAGTTTTAAATATTTAGGGGATAAATATTTCGGAGAGAGCAAAAGATTTTCATAAAAATAATACAGTCCCCCTACTGGAGGAAATAAAGAGAAAAGTTAAAGTTTGGAATAAATTAAAACTTTTCAATGGCCGAAAAAATTACTCTTGCTAAAGGAGTGCGTACTTCCAAGGTACCTCTTTCTATTTAATGCTTTTGCCTGGTAAGATTTCAAAGAAATATCTGAAAGGAATGGTGTCAATCTTTAACCTGATGTTATGGGGAAGGAAGAGAGTCAGACTGAAGATTGACAATTTCTGTTTGGTAAAGGGAAGGGGAGGTTTTTCTTTCCCGGACATGGAAGTATATTTAGTGGCAAACCACAGATGGAAACTATTAGGTAAAAAGAAGAAGAAATAGATCTATATAAATATATTGGAGGACTCTCAGAAAGTGGGTCAGAAGATGTAGTGCAGTTATTGGAAAGGGGGGAGTTAGAGTCATGGGGAAGGAGGTTTCCAAGTATAGACCTATTAGTAAGTTGTTGGAAGGAATTCGGGAAAATAACAGAACAAGGAAACTGTATTACATGTGCGCCGGCTTGGGGGAACAAGTGGCTCCCAGAATTTTAATAAATTAGAAAACAACTCCCTGAAAAGAATGGATAAGATGTGTGGGGGATATTATCAGAGAAGGAAAATTAAAAACCTGGGCGGTATTGAAAGCAGAGTTGGAATTAAAGAAAATCAATGGGATCGATTTTTGTGCATTAAAGTCGGCCTGTAAAGAGATGCGGAAAGAACATAGCAGAAGTCACTCCCCCATCGACACTATATTTAGAGATTAAAGAAGGAACAAACAAAAGGAAGAAATTATCAGAGATATACAAAAAGTTAAGAACGTATAAAATGGGGAAGTGGGAATACCAGAAAAAAAAGAGTTGGGAAGATGAAGTGGGTAATATCTCGGAGGAACAATGGGGAACTATATTAAAGAACATTCATAAAGTATCATGTAATGTTAATTACCAGATAATGCAATTCAAAATCATAAATAGAATATACTATACACCAAAGTTCCTATATAAAATCAAAAAAAGAGAAAATGGGGAGTGTCCTAAGATGTGGGAGAGACGAAGCTGATCTGATGCATCTTTTTTGGGAATGTTATTAAACTGAGGGGATACTGGGATAATATTCATTCAGGAGGTTATGAAAGGATATGGAGGAGATATTCACCCAAGCGCTCGTCTAGTGATTCTTGGAGATAGTTCCAACATGAAGGTATCTAAGAAGATATGTAGAAGGATAATACAAGAGTTTTTCTGGGGTAAACTACTAATATTGAGAAAATGGACTGACCAAAACCCTCCAGATTATAACCAATGGTTAGAATTAAGAGATTGTATGAGGAAAAGGGAAATTTAGTTTGGATATTGGTGATTTTTTTTTTTTTTTTTGCAGACAACGCGAGGGGGGATGGGGGAGGAGGGAGGGTTTGAAAATGTTTATTTTAATTAAACTGTTTTGAAATAATATGTTAATTAACAGATGGATTGTAAAAAGAATAATAAAAAAAAAAAAAAAAAAAAAAAAAAAAAAAAAAAACATAAAAGTCCACTTCATTGAGGTGTCAGCCACAGAAAATAAACAGCCTTTACACGTCAGGCAAAATGGCAACAAAACCTGCTCGTCTGAGCGCTAACTAAACAAATCACTTCTAACTAAGCCCAGCCACCTTACTACCAGGCACTGGCAAAATTACTCACACAGCAGCGTGGCACCTCTAGACATGAACCAGGTCTCAGAGAGAGAGACTGAACACTCTGCCTGGGTTTATATGCACCTGCCTCAGGTGCAGCTGATTAGGCCTCAGCCTAGTCCACTACCAGAAGTGGACTATGGATTAGGGAACCCACCCAACTCTTCCCCAATCCAGATAAACTCCAGGCCCTACTTTGGCTTTACTACAAAGCCAGATTAAACTTTCTTATACATACACTGGGCACTCCCTGGAGCTTATGACACATATGACAGGATTCTGGGGGGAAAATACCTGCTATCAATAACTTTACCAGTCACTGTCTCACAACACTTGCAAGTTGGTGTTAATATGGCACCTGGTGCTAATTTCCTTAATTATCTGACAAAGTCTGTGATTTCTAGAATACTGAATCTTTACAACACCACAAACTCATTCAAGTCCCCCAAGAAGGCTGGTCATCCAGAAAGACAAATGCAAGAGAGGTCAGGATAACACGGAGAATCTCTATGGGCAATCAGTTCAACACTGCAGCTGGAATTGCTCATCAGTTCAGCACTGAACAGGCTATCTTGTCATACAGTGTCTGGACGTCTAAGAGCATTTGGACTGAAAGCCCACTCTGCAGTGACCAAACCTCTCATTAGCAGAAAGAATCAAAAGGATAGATTAACCTTTGCTGCGGAGCATGTTGTGTGGACAGAGGAAAAGTGGTCCAGAGTTCACTTTAGTGATGAAAGCAAGTTTAATTTATTTGGGTCTGATGGGAAACATTATGTTTGTTGACAAACTGAGAAAAGACTGAACCCAAAGTGTGTAAAGAAGTCAGTGAAAGGTGGAGGAGGAAATGTCCTGGTTTGGGGAATGTTTTGAGCAGCAGGAGTTGGGCCTCTCATACAGCTACATGGCAGAGTGAACGCAAGTGTATATCAGAACCTTCTTCAACAACACGTGGTTCCTTCCTTGCGTTTGTCACTCAATCAGCCAGCAATTTTCATGCATGACAATGCCCCCTGTCACACAGCAAAACAGGTAAAGCAGTTCCTTGAAACTGAAAACATTGAAACAATGAAATGCCCAGCTCAGAGTCCTGATCTAAACCCAATAGAAAACCTCTGGAAAATCCTTGGTGACAAAGTTATGGCCAAGAAACCCACTACAGTCACCGAATTGTGGAAGAAACTGCAAGAAGAGTGGATCAAAATCACACCAGAGTAGTGTGAGAGACTAGTGATGTCCTGTGGCCGCAGATGTGCTGAAGCAGAGGCGTAGCTAGAGGTTCAGCACAGGGGGGGCGAAACATACTTGAGTGGGCCCCCCACTTGGCTTCCCAAACGCACGTTTCCAACTTCACAGGCACATACTACTAGTTGTGGTTATAATATTGTATTAGAAAGATGACTATATAAACTGCAAGATCATCTATGCTGTTAAGTACAGTACAATAGACTTTCTACATACCCTACTCTAAATACTCTACCATATAATGCAGTAAAATATAGGAGTAATAGGATTAAAAAACAACGGGACTCCTATGTTAAAGGAAACCTGTCCCCAGTTTTTACATCACTAAACTAACAGTCCCCTTCCCCCATCAGACCTCAGATCAGCAGAATGTGCCCCCATCAGACCTCAGATCATCAGAATGTGCCCCCCATCAGACCTCAGATCAGTGTATTGTGCCCCATCAGACCTCAGATCAGCGTACTGTGCCCCATCAGACCTCAGTTCAGCGTATTGTGCCCCATCAGACCTCAGATCAGCAGAATATGCCCATCAGACCTCACATCAGCCTACTGTGCCCCCATCAGACCTCACATCAGCGTATTGTGCCCCATCAGACCTCAGATCAGCGTATTGTACCCCATCAGACCTCAGATCAGCAGAATGTGCCCCCATTAGTCCTCACATCAGCCTACTGTGCCCCCATCAGACCTCAGATCAGCGTATTGTGCCCCCATCAGACCTCAGATCAACAGAATGTGCCCCCATCAGACCTCAGATCAGCCTACTGTGCCCCCATCAGACCTCAGATCAGCGTATTGTGCCCCCATCAGACCTCAGATCAACAGAATGTGCCCCCATCAGACCTCAGATCAGCGTATTGTGCCCCATCAGACCTCAGATCAGCATATTGTGCCCCCATATTGTGCGTGCAGCGTCAGGTCATAGTGCGCGCCGCCAGGGAAGAGAGCAGAGCGCGGACCGGAGGGCAGCCGCAGCGCAGAACAGGTAAGTAAAGTTTTTTATTTTAATCCTATGTGGCTGGGTGGGCTGATCTGAGGTCTGATGGGGGTCCCTAAATACAAGTGAGCGCTTCCATAATGGAAGCGCTCACTTGTATTCGCCTGATAGTAGGCAAGGTCATCCTTGCTGGGCCCCCCTGAGTCACTGGGCCCGGAGCCGTCGCCCCCTGCCCCCCCGGTAGCTACGCCTCTGTGCTGAAGTCATTCAAAACAAAGGCCTGTACACTTCCTACTGACTGGTGACTGTTGTAACCTTCTGAAAATTTAGTTATAATCTTTCTCTGTGCTACAGTCATTCTCTAATTTCGATCATTGTGTTTTTTGCAAAATAAAGATTTTTTGTTGAAGTATTTTGGTTATTTTGTTAAACGCTGTTCTAGTGGCATGGTATACCCCTAACAAAAATCCTTCAAATGTTGACCAATGAAGATTGCATTATTTCTGAAAAAAACAAATGTTCATGAATTGGTCTCTAATTTTGATCTCCAGTGTGTATATATATATATATATATATATAATATATATATATATATAATGGCACTATGGGGGGAGCATTATATATTGGAACTAGTGGGGGGCACTACAGGGGGGCATTACAGCTTTAAGGCTATATTATTACTACTAGAGTACTATAGGGTCGTTATTATATTTGACGCAATATGGAGGGCATTGCTACTAATGGAGGGCTATCTTGGGGAGTATTATCACTATTAGGGGCACCATTACTAATGAGGGCAGTCTGGGTGTAAAGTATTGTATAGTGTTTGTGGGCATGGGGGATCACAGTAGGCACAGTATTTTCGTTTTTTTTCCATATTGATGGCTTATCCTCAGGATAGGTCATCAATATTAGATCGGCAGGAGTCTGACACCCGGCACCCCCGACGATCAGCTGTTTGAGGAGACGACGTGCTGTTGTGCACATGCCATCTCCCTCTCTTCCTGCTCTGCTGTTGTATGTCTATGGAATAGCAGCAGTGAACAGCACACGTCGTCTCCTCAAACAGCTGATCGTCAGGGTTGCCGGGTGTCGGACTGTGTTTTTAGCAAATTATTACACTTTTGTCTAAAACCGTCTCTGATTGTGGTATAAGAATCTCTTCACCAAAGTCCTACAGAGTATGCCCAGCTATAAGTAGCCCTTGAAATAGGGAAGGTTCAACCCTCCCTGTTCCATCGGCTTATACAGATATTCCAATTTGAGTCTTACCCGTTTTGTTCCCCATAGTAGATCATTAATAATTCTCTCAATTAACTTAATACTTATCCTCAATCCATATTGGGGAATTCCTAAGGACAAAGAGGAGCTGGGGTAAAATCACCATCTTTACTACTGATATTCTGTCAGCTCTAGATAGAGGAAGTCTGAGCCATATCGTAATTTTGGATCTCCACTTGCTTATCAATGGGATCAGGTTTAACCGTAAGAAGTCCTCAATCTTAGGGGATATCATCATACCCAAGTACTCAAATGATTCAGAAACCTTCAGCATCCTCAAAACTATCCACTGGCATAAGGGTACTTTTTGACCAATTAATATCAAAGCCTGAAACCTCACCAAAGGAATTAACTATTTGAATAATTCTTGAAAGAGTTGTATCGGTATGATCTATAAAGAATAACACATCATCTGCATATAGAGAAATGCGATCCTCTGTCCCACAATGTTCCAAACCCTTCACTCTTAGAATCTTGCCTAACACTAACAGCTAGGGGCTTGTTGTAAAACTCCCGTTGATATTAGAGATAATTTTAGTGCTCGCTCATCTCTAGAGAACATTGATTAAACAACATTGGCCCATATTGCTAACTGACCCCATTTTAGCCCAACAAATAACTCCTTATCCATCGATTACAGCATGCAGGGCTAGGACATTACATCTTAGTGAGGAGTTATTTGGAACCTGAAGAGCGGCAATTATTTCCAGGTATGAAAAAGAAACCAAACCGGGGTTTCGTCCCTTGTGGACGCTGTGTTGCATGTCCAAACATGGAAAGATCTTTGGAATTTTCTGACTCCACTGGAAATAAGAACTTTTAAATTATGCATTTCATTACTTGTTCCACTTCGATGGTTATTTATTATGCGACCTGTCCATGTCCAAAAATGTATGTTGGTTTAACAACACGGGAGTTGAAAGTCCGCATACGGGAACATATAAGGGACATTATTGCGGCCAATGATATTGAGTGCTATAAAGATTTGAAACCGATCCCCAGACACTTCAAAAAATTCCATGCATGTGATCCAAGAATCTTAAAGGTAAGGGGGATTGATTGTTTGAAGGTTGACCTGAGAGCAGGAGATTTGCCTAAAAAACTAGCCCAGAAGGAAAGCCGATGGATTTGGACCCTTGGGACATTGTATCCGAAGGGTTTGAATGAGAATCTGGGTTTCTCTTCTTTCTTGTGACCATCCGTTCCGCGGCTGTGGATCTTTACTTCATTTTGTATTGTTTTTAATTATTTGTAATTTGTTTTTAATTCATTTTTTCTTTTTTCCTTTTTTGTATAGTTATCCTTGTGGTCAGATTGGCCTTCTGCGACACCCCTTGTTGGATTCTTTGGACATAGTGCATGTTATATATGTGGCTAGTTACATATTATTTGTTAATTGTTTTTTTGTTTTGTTTTGTTTTGTATACGCAATCATATCATGTCTTCATATTCACAATATAAAAGAAAAAAAGATAATACCAACACTTTACACATTTCTGTATATTCACCTTACTTCTAGTTGTGTTGTGTTATATTCACACATTGGTATACTTACCATATATTTTTGTCTTGTTTTTCGCACTTTCTTACCTTCGTTTCATGATATTACACATGTCACACATTTTTTTTATACATTCTTGTACACTTCTTGTACACTTCTCACATATATTTTTTATATACATTTTTATTATTTTCAATGGATTTTTGCACATTGCCATATTCATTTTATATATACTGTATATTGCCATAATTTGACCACCAAATATATATATATATATATATATATATATATACTAGCAGAAAGACCCGGCTTCGCCTGGGTATATTTCATCTATTTATTTAATGTTTCTGTGTGTCGTTGCAGAGAGAAAGTCAATGCAGCTGACAGAAATTGATTTTTACCTTCATTTTTCAATCCCTGGCTGCGGAGTGGGAGGGGGTGTGTTTAATGGGACACGGGGGGGGGGGGGTTAAGTCCTTCATTTCAGGGTGGCCTGAATTATAGGTTAATGCCATGGTAATTTGAGGAAACACAATGGGTAGCAGTGGAAGAAAACATTGCTTTGCGCGGGTATATTTAAATCTATTTCATTTAATGTTTCTGCGTGTCGTTGCAGAGAGAAAGTCATCCTCCCTCCCTTCCCTGCAGCTGACAGATGTTGATTTTTACCTTCAATTGTTCAATCTCCATTGGCTGCGGAGTGGGAGGGGTCATGGCCTGACTGAGTCGGGGGCGTGACGTTGCAAGACCTGGGGCGGGGTTTTAAGTCCTTCTTTGATGGTGGCCAGAATTACAGGTCGATGCCATGGTAATTTATGAGGACACGCCATGGGTAACAGTGGAAGAAAACATTGCTTTGCACGGGTATATTTTAATCTATTTCATTTAATGTTTCTGTATGTTGTTGCAGAAAGAAATCCAACTTCCCTCCCACCCCTGCAGCTGACAGAAGTTGATTTTACCTTCATTTTTTCAATCCCTGTTGGCTGCGGAGTGGGAGGGGGCGTGGCCTGACAGAGTCAGAGCGTGGTTTCGCAAGATCTGGGGCGGGGGTCAGAGTGGCATGAATTACAGGTCGATGACATGGTAATTTATGGGGACCCGCAATGGGTAGCAGTGGAAAAAAACATCTTTTATTAGTACTGAATGGTCGTAGTCTAAAATTAGTCAATTTCATCTACAATTTTTGTTTGTCGTTGCAGAGAGAAATTCACCCTCCCACCCCTGCAGCTGATTTTTTGCAATCCCCGTTGCCTGCGGAGTGGGAGGGGGCGTGGCCTGGCAGAGTTGGGGGTGTGGATTATCAAGATGCTTAGAACGGTTGTAGTCTGAAATTAGTCTATTTCATCTAAAATTTTGTGCGTCATTGCAGAGAGAAATTCACCCTCCCACCCCTGCAGCTGACAGAAGTTTATTTTTCCCTTCATTCTTTCAATCCCTGTTGGCTGCGGAGTGGGAGGGGGCATAACCTGACAGAGTTGGGGGTGTGGCTTAGCAAAGCGCTTTGCATAGGTGATTTAATCTATTTCATTTAATGGTTCTGTGTGTCGTTGCAGAATGGCTGCAGAGTGGGAGGGGGCGTGGTCTGACAGAGTTGGGGGCGTGACTTAGCAAGACGATTCGAACAGTTGTAGTCTATAATTAGTCTATATTATCTAAAATTTTTGTGTGTCGTTGCAGAGAGAAATTCACCCTCCCACCCCTGCAGCAAACAGAAGTTTATTTTTACCTTTATTTTTTCAATTCCTATTGGCTGCGGAGTGGGAGAGGGCGTAACCTGACAGAGTCGGGGGCGTGGATTAGCAAGACGCTTCACATGGGTGTATTTAATCTATTTCATTTAATGTTTCTGTGTGTCGTTGCAGAAAGAAAGTCAACCTCCCACCCATCCCTGCAGCTGACAGAAGTTGATTTTTACCTTTATTTTTCAATCCCTGTTGGCTGCGGAGTGGCAGGGGGCGTGGCCTAACAGAGTCGGGGCGTGGCTTAGCAAAGCGCTTTGCATAGGTGCATTTAATCTATTTCATTTAATGTTTCTGTGTGTCGTTGCAGAATGGCTGCGGAGGTGAGAGGGGGCGTGGCCTGACAGAGACGGGGCATGGCTTAGCAAAAGGCTTCGAACGGTTGTAGTCTATAATTAGTCTATTTCATCTAAAATTTTTGTGTGTCGTTGCAGAGAGAAATTCACCCTCCCACCCCTGCAGCAAACAGAAGTTTATTTTTACCTTCATTTTTTTCAATTCCCATGTGGCTGCGGAGTGGGAGGGGGCGTGACCTGACAGAGTCGGGGGCGTGGATTAGCAAGACGCTTCGCATGGGTGTATTTAAATCTATTTTAATTTAATGTTTGTGTGTGTTGTTGCAGAAAGAAAGTCAACCTCCACCCATCCCTGCAGCTGACAGAAGTTGATTTTTACCTTTATTTTTTCAATCTCTGTTGGCTGCGGAGTGAAAGGGGGTATGGCCTGACAGAGTTGGGGGTGTGGCTTAGTGAGACCTGGGGCGGAGGTTTTAAGTACTTCTTTTAGGGTGGCCTGAATTAAAGGTCGATACCATGCTTATTTATGAGCCCACGCAATACGCAGCAGTGGAGGAAAACATCTTTTATTACTACTGAACTGTAGTAATAGAAAAAAACATAAGTTATATTTATGGTAACCGGAATACCTTTAACAGTGTCAGTGAATAGAAATGGATGAGATCCTCAGCTGCTGATAATTACCTGGTTGTTATGGAAACCTGCCCTCCCTGTGTGTGTCTTTGCAGAGAATGGCAGTTGGAGTTTAAAACCAAAGCTCCCAGTTGTAATGTTGGCTAATGGAGATCATATTTTGGGAATATCTCGGGAACGGTACGTCCTAGAGGGATGAGACCTGGTCTAAAACCTTTCCGGACACCTGATGTACCTGTGTGCCGAATTTGGTGAAAATCGGTCCAGTAGTTTGGTCGCGCATAGAGAACAGACAGACAGACAGAAACTCATTTTTATATTATTAAGAGAAGAGATATATATATATTTTTTTTTCACTCACTTCCTTTTTTCATCACACATAGTTCTCTCCCTTTTTTTGGTGTTTTTTTGGTGTTTTTACCGATCATGTCAATTGTTATAATTAATTTTTTAATTATATGTGTATATGAAGTCACATCAACATGAATTGATAAAATATTTTTAATTATTTATGATATATTTCTTACTGTTATTATTATTATTATCTAATTCATGCACTCACATTATTATTATCATGTATTTCTATTATTATTTAATCATGTATCTATATTATGTAATTAGTATTAGTGATCATTTTATCTTGCCAATTTTCTTGTATGTAACATATTGCACATGTAGTCTCTTGTTTCCACCAACAGATGGAGACAAATGACATCTTTAGTTTCTAGGCCGGACTATCACTATCCATGCCATGTCATGACTTTGATGTCATGACGCTGCTGCTTGGTGGGTCATATGACTTGTCATGTGACCGTTTTACATCTGTGGCTGGGGAGATTACTTCTACTTAACTGGATGTCATGACGCAGTCGCATGGTTGATCATTTGACTGGTCATGTGTCTGTCCTATGTTTGCGGCGGGACGCCCGGATCACCGCAGCAGTATAGGATGGTGGTGGTTGCGGCCTCTTTTTGAAACACAGGTACATATGATTTATTCATTAGCTGGGGGATCTCTGATTGGCCAATCAGACTTTATAGGGCATGGGTCCACGGTGATGGCGTTACCCCCGGACGAAGCCAGGCCGAAACGCGCGTTGGGGTAGCGCCATCCCTGGTCTTGCATCACATTGTCTCTGGTAAGTTATTGTCATTCACATTGGGTCATATATACTTTACAATACTTGTTTTGGTAATGGACTATTTATTACTGGGCACCTTGGTTCTTGATATGGTCGCCTTGGTGTATTCTGATTCCTTCTGTTATTGATATCAGTTTGGTGATGTGGGCTGGGGATGGCGCTTTGTTTCTGTCAACTCTTCCCTTAAGTATTTTTTAACACATATTTTATATATTATGTGGCTTAATAAAGCTTTCATATATTTTTGTAGTACACAATGGCTCCATTTTTTCTATATAGTTTTTCTATGTAGTGTTTTTTTTTTGCATATTTATTGGGTGTGTGTACTGTTATTTTTTGATAGGCTTTTTACCTTTGGCGCTGTGGATTACTGTTTTAGATTAAATTACATACAGCGCTTTAGTTGGTTGATGTGTTTTACTTTTTAATTTATCACCAAGACCCTGAACATTCCAAGATAGAATTCTAACCGACATCACATCAGCCAACAAAGTCCCCTAATTGGGAGCTTCTCTACACCCCAATTTTCCACTGTTGAAAATTATCCTGAATTTAGCTGGATACAAAAATGAATACTTTGAAAGACAATTTAATCCCATTATATAATATAGGAGGACACTCCCTCGCCCTTCTCAAAATCATGTCTCTATCTGGTAATGCAATTATCTTTGCCAGGAGTACCCGTGGCTGCCTTCCAGGAACCCGTTGCGCCCTTTCTACCAAAAATAGTGGAGAGAAATGTTCCCTTCCAAACTTCTCCAGAATCAAAGTCTGTATCAATTAAAATTTTTCCTCTGTGCCCTCAGGTAGCCCCAAGGATTCTAACATTGCATCGCCTCGACCTGTCCTCCAGATCTACTACTTTTTTTGTAGCATATTAACATCCATCCTCAGAGTGGGAATTTCCATTTTCAATGCTTTTACTTCATTCTCCAGGACACCTACAGACTTTTCTATAGTTGTTCTCTGTCTCGTATCTCTGTAACATCGTCCCTTATCAGAACCACATCAGACTGAATTGCCCCAAGCTGTGTTGAGATATCCTGTATTAATTTTCCATTTTTTTGAACTGCCACCATCTCCAGCCCTTCATCCTAGAAATGGTTATCCACTACTTCTTCCACTGTACATCCAGCATTATTTGTCACGTATCAGGTAGGGAAAAGTGCAGCCCCAAGCTCCACCCACACCACTTTCCCTACCTTCTTGCACAACTGAACGGCGTTCCCTGGCTTAAAGGAAATCTGTCACCAGGATAATCATTATTGAAGTAAAGCCATGGCCTAATAGCACTTAGTACCAAATGTATTTCCAGATGTGCCTTTGTTCCAGCAATATATGTTTTTTATCCTCTGAAAATACAGTTTATTTGGTATGCAAATGAGCCAGTAAGGTGCCCAGAGGGGCGTCATTCTTGCAGGAAGGAGCCCAGATACGCCTCCTTCAAACCATAACTTTGCCTCCTTTTCCCTGCTCCCAGCATGAGGGCGGGTTTGGGCAGAAGCAGAAGACATGCCTGGTCTCCTTCCTGCAAGAATCACACCCCTCTGGGCACCTAAGTGGCTCATTTGCATACCAAATAAACTGGATTTTCAGAAGATAGAAAACACCTATTGCTGAAACAAAGGCACATCTGGAAATAAGATACTAAGTGCTATTAGGCCATGGCTTTCCTTTAAATATGTGCTGGGCCTTACAGGGAAGGGGAACACAGGGAAATAACTACAGACAAAGACAGAACACACAGATACGAATAAATACCAAGCCGTGGTCAAGAGCAAGAAGGCCACGTCACATACCAAGGAAAACACGGGAGCGAAGTCAAATACGAGCCGAGGTCAGAAGCCAAGAGGTAGCGTCAGTTCAAGGGGTATCACAAGTACGAGGTCAAATTCAAGTCGAGATCAGGATCTAAAAGATAACATAGTACAAGGGGAAACACAGGGGACGAGGTCAAGTTCAAGCCGAGGTCAAAACAGAAGTCGTAATGGTAATTCAAACGCAGGTGAAGGTAAGTAGACCAATCACAGGCAACCTGTGGCCAGCAGGTTGTCTGCTTAAATAGGCCTAATAGATGGGTCACGTGACATCCGATATTCAGGACCCCCGCCAATCAGTGGTTTGGGAAGGCATTGGCACTCCTGTGAACATCGTGCCCTTCTTGATGATTTTTCTAGGCCAGAGATGTCACATTCGCGTGGCCTAGAAGCAGCTTGGGGCTAAGTGCAATACAATGTATGGTGCTGTGCTTTGTGAGCAGTGAGAAGGCAGCAGCGCTCACAGGAACACCACTGCCATTTCAAAACAGCTGATCGGTGGAGTCCTGGGTGTTGGACCCCAACCATTTGATACTGATGACCTATCCAGAGGATAGGTCATAGTAACATAACATTGTAACATAGTTTATAAGGCCGAAAAAAGACATCTGTCCATTCAGTTCGGCCTGTAATCCTGCAAGTTGATCCAGAGGAAGGCAAAAAAACCCTGTGAGGTAGAAGGCAATTTTCCCCACTTTAGGGGAAAAAATTCCAATCAGGCAATCAGAATAACTCCCTGGATCAACAACCCCTCTCTAATAACTATAACCTGTAATATTATTACACTCGAGAAATACATCCAGGCCCCTCTTGAACTCTTTTAGTGAACTTACCATCACCACCTCCTCAGGCAGAGAGTTCCATAGTCTTACTGCTCTTACCATAAAGAATCCTCTTCTATGTTTGTGTACAAACCTTCTTTCCTCTAGATGCAGAGGATGTCCCCTCGTCACAGTCACAGTCCTGGGGATGAATAGATAATGGGCGGGATCTCTGGACTGACCCTTGATATATTTATACATAATTGTTAGATCTCCCTTCAGTCGTCTTTTTGGTAAAGTAAATAACCCTAATTTTGATCATCTTTCTGGGTACTGTAGTCCACCCTTTCCAGTTATTACTTTAGTTGCCCTCCTCTGAACCCTCTCCAGCTCTCCTATGTCTGCCTTGTTCACAGAAGCCCAGAACTGTACACAGTATTCCATGTGTGGTCAGACTAGTGATTTGTAAAGTGGCAGGACTATGTTCCCATACTGGGCATCTATGCCTCTTTTGATGCAACCCATTATCTTATTGGCCTTGGCAGCAGCTGTCTGACACTGGTTTCTACAGCTTAGTGTGCTGTTCACTAAAATTCCTAAGTCCTCTTCCATGTCAGTGTTACACAGTGTTTTACCATTTAGTATGTACTGGCGATTTGCATTATTCCTTCCTATGTGCATAACCTTACATTTGTCAGTACTAAACCTCATCTGCCACTTCTCTGTCCAAGCCTCGAATCTTCTGTGTGAATTACTTTACACAGTTTAGTGTCATCTGCAAAAATTGATATTTTACTGTGTAAGCCTTCTACAAGATCATTAATAAATGTATTGAAGAGAATAGGGCTTAATACTGACCCCTGTGGTACCCCACTAGTGACAGTGACGCAATCTGAGTGTGTACAATTAATATCCGTCCTCTGTTTTCTATAACCGAGCCAGTTGCTTACCCACATACAGATGTTTTCTCCCAGTCCAAGCATTTCTCATATACTAACCTTTTATGTGGTACAGTGTCAAATGCTTTGGAGAAGTCCAGATATACAACATCCATTGATTTGCCATGGTCAAGTCTAGAACTTACCTTCTCATGAAGCCATGCTTATTGAGCTTATTTTCATAGAGGTACTCCAAGATAGCATCTCTTAGAAAACCTTCAAACAGTTTACCCACAAGAGATGTTAAACTTACTAGCCTATAGTTTCTGGGCTCTGTTTTTGGACCCTTTTTGAATATTGGCACTACATTTGTTATTCGCCAATCCTGTGGAACACTCCCTGTCAGTATAGAGTCCTTAAATATTATAAATAAGGGTCTAGCTATGACATTACTAAATTATCTTAGGATACGGGGGTGTACGCCATCCGGTCCTGGCGATTTGTATATTTTAATCTTTTTAAGATGTCACTGTACTTCTTCCGGGGTCAGACAAAGTTTTGAAAAATTACTGACAGGCAGGTCTCATACAGTATATGGACATGCACATTTCCTTTAGTAAAATGTGCTGGAGCTGTGTCCCAATGACTCTTTAGTGGAACAAAAGGACATGGAGGCAGTGCCAATAAAGTAGTGGAGAAAAAAGGTTATTTTAAGCCATGTTGTGGCAGCACAAATACATGCTTTTGAATCACTTCTGTTAGCTGTAGAATGACTGTGCATCACTATCAGGCTCAGTTCACACTTCACTTAGTTGGTCAGTTATGGGTCAAAAACACAAAACAGGTGCAGATCTTTTCATAATACCTTACCTGAGAGTAGGATTCTCTCTTGATTTTGGCTGAACTCATAACTGAAGTGTGAACTCAGTTGGCCTTACAGGTCAATTTTAGCCTCCGATCTAATTTACTTAACTGTGCAGTGCCCCAAGATTCTAATATAGTGGGAAAGAGCTTTCTCATTTTACACCATCTGCTGTGTCCACATGGATTGATAGATAATCAATTCTGTTAGCCACTGATTGTAATATAGTGTGAAAGATCTGTCTAATTTCACTGTTTGTGGGGGGTGTTTCTATCACATTGATAGAAAATGTAGAGTGACAGAGCGGGGAGGATGTCAGCAGTAAAGTTGTGTTGATGTCACAGTTTTTTTCCCCTTCTTCTGATCCGTCAGAAAAACAGCCCAAAAAAACAGATCCTGTATTTTGAGCATTCTCCTTCACACGGTCAGTATTTGATCAGGATTTGTAAAGCAAAAACAGGAGTGGGTCCAAAACTGAGTTGAAATACCATGGAGGACGTGTGCATGTCTTCTGTGTTTTGGACCCAATTCTGCTTTTGGCTTCCAAATCATGATCAACTCCTGATGCAAAATACTGACCATGTGATAGAGTCCTTATGGATGCTCCAAAAACAGTATCCATTGTGTTTTTCATTTTTCAGTTCTTCTAAAGGATCAGGAGAACGATAAAATAAATGGCGATGTCAACAAGGCCAAACAGGAGCCCTAGTGGTCCCAGAGCAGACTGATTAGGGTGGCAACAGCATTTACAGTCACAATAGTGGCTCAGTCACAGAGTGGTGAGAAAGTGAACAGCAAGAGCAGTCAGCATAGTGGCCCAGTCACAGAGTGGTGAGGTTGTAAATAGCATGAGGAGTTACAATAGTAGCCGAGTCACAGAGTGGGGAGGGGGGTGGCAAAAGCAGTGGCAGTAACAGCACAAGATGGTGGCAGTAGAAGAAGATGGCATCAGAGGCAGTAGGCATGTGGCATTAGGTATGTGGCAGCATTAGAACCGTGGCAGCCGCACATGGGCAGAAGAATGTTGTGGTGTGGCAGCAGACTGCAGTCAGATCATTACTGGCAGAATGATTAGTCTGATGCATCAGGAACCATTGTGTGGGAATCCTGGATGATCCACTCCTGATTCATCTTTATAAAGCTTAATCTCTCAGAGCCAGTAGTCATCACTCTTCCGAATGGTGATAATGTGGCTGTCACTACACAAGCAACTCAGCATGCATCTAGCCTTTTCCCCAAGGGAATCGGAGGGCCTCCCTGACTCCATCTCCGCTGCATACTGCCATGGTGTGTCGGGGACATCTGCCTGGTCTTCCTCATCACCCTTGTTAATGCAAATATTTTCAATATTCTAAATAGAGATGAGCAAATTTTTCAAAAATTCGATTCGGCTGGTTTGCCGAATTTTCCGAAAAGATTTGCCTGGATAGTGGTGTAGAACACTGTGCCTTGCAGTAAAACGCATAGGGAGTAGTGTTGAGTGAGCACCTCTGTGCTCGTATGCTCGGGTGCTCTAGCTGAGCACTCGAGCATAATGTTAGTCAAGGGGACTAAACCAGGCACCCCCCGCTCAGAAGAGGGAAGGGTGTCTGGTTAATAGGAAAAGGTCAGAATGCGACTTCTCCTCTTTTACTCCTTTAGCTCGTAAAAATATGCTAATTAACTGAATTTGTAAGCATTAGCGCACAATGCGTACACATTAGCGTCCAAATGCGTACGCATTAGCACACAAATTCGTACGCATTAGCATACAATGCGTAGCATTAGCGTACAAATCAACATTACAGTGAATGCCAGCATTGCGCTCGAGTACACTCGGTGTTCGGCTGAACACAGAGCGTAGCCGAGCGTAGGCATGCTCGGCCGAACACCAAGTTCGGCCGAGCATGCTCGCTCAACACTAATAGGGAGTCTACTGTGGTAGTGAAAGAATACTGTGAGCCAGTGTGACATGCACATAACAGGCTTCGCTCTTAGAATCGCTGCACACTTTTATGTATTTGGGCAGTTAAGGGGCCAAAACTCACCAAACAACTCAAGTCTGAACTCAGCCTTACAGGTCAATGTTAGCGCCAGCCATAAAGAATCGTGCAGAGGCCCTAGATCCTACTAGAGCGCCAAAAGCGCACGCCTTTTACACCAATTCACTGATTCCACATACATTTCGACAGAACCAGTTCTATTACACGCTTATACAAGCAGAGCCCCCCCAGACAGCATGGAGATGGCAGTGGCAGCAGCATCAGCAGACTATAGAGTGGTACGACTACAGTGTGGCCAGGTGGCAGCAGCATGAGTAGGCCACAGAGTGGCAGAATGACAGACCCTGGAAGTGGCAGCAGCAGTGGAAGTAGTAGTACAATTTGGAGGCCACAGAGTGGCACAATTGGCTAATTTTGACGTAGTGGCAGCTAGGAGATGGCATGTGCAGTCGGCGGCGGCAGCAGCATCAGGCCGGAGAGTGGCATGGTGACATACCCTGAAAAGCAGACTGTAAAAAAGAATTCTCGGCCTTTTGGTTAAGATCAACTGTAGCATATGTTCTTATCAGTATCGGGGCTGGTTATGCCAGCGGATGGGAACGTAAGACAGAGGAGGTGCAGTGAAGGCTCCAGCTTTGCCTCGACTGTGACAAAAGTATTGACCCAAGACGCCAAGAAAGTTCGGAGTTCCATCTTGAGATCGAGCTGGCGGTCTGCAGGGAGCTGAGCTACTATGTGTGGGAGCCCCTGCCTCTCGCCTCCCCCATGCTCATCGCTGAGTTTCCCGGGGGCCGGAATCGTTTACTTTTAAAAATTTGAGTGTTCAAAACAAACAGGGTTTCCTGTGTACTTGAGCTTTGAATAATGGAATAGGACTACAGAACGTACCAAAAATTTACGGGTAACATGCTGCTGCCGAGCAGAAGGTCCAAAAAATTCTAATCAATTTACTAGGCCAACGAATGGCACCATAACAGCAGCTGCAAGAGGCAGGAGCAGTCGAACAAATTTCAAGGCCACAGAGTGGGACCATAACAGCTGCTGCAAGAGGCAGCAGTCAAACAAATTTCAAGGTCACAGAGTGGCACCGTAACAGCAGCTGCAAGAGGCAGCAGCAGTGGAACAAATTTCAAGGCCACAGAGTGGCACCGTAACGGCAGCTGCAAGAGGCAGCAACAGTCGAACAAATTTCAAGGCCACAGAGTGGCACCGTAACAGCAGCTGCAAGAGGCAGCAGCAGTGGAACAAATTTCAAGGCCACAGAGTGGCACCGTAACAGCAGCTGCAAGAGGCAGCAGCAGTTGAATACATTTGCTAGGCCACCAAGTGGCACCGTAACAGCAGGTGCAAGAGGCAGCAGCAGTACGAACAAATTTCAAGGCCACAGAGTGGACCGTAACAGCAGCTGAAAGAGGCAGC
>ONZH01024990.1:0-24038 GCA_900303285.1 Rhinella marina
CAAGAATCTCACATTTATAACGTAGCATTAGCACTATTGTATTTACTTTGCTATTTGTGTTTGCAGAGTTCTTTTGCATTGTGTTTATTTTTGCTTTGTGCATTCAGCCATGGCAACGTGCACTTATGCATTGGGATGTGCTGACTAACCCCCATTTTTTTATTTGCAGTCTGCATTGGAGTTGTGGCTGACTCCATTGGTTGTGCACTCCTAACTAACCTGTCTGTCCCACAGGCTGATTTTAATTAGTGCAAGTATAAGGCCCCTTTCATACAAGCGAGTTTTCCACGCGAGTGCAATGCGTGACGTGAACGCATAGCACCCGCGCTGAATCCTGACCCATGAATCCTTTTTTTCACGCATCAGTTCTGCGTTGCGTGAAAAACGCAGCATGTTATATATTCTGCGTTTTTCACGCAGCCCTGGCTCCATAGAAGTGAATGGGGCTCCAGTGAAAAACGCATTGCATCCTGAAGCAAGTTCGGATGCAGTGCATTTTTCACTGATGGTTGCTAAGAGATGTTGTTTGTAAACCTTCCGTTTTTTTATCACGCGCGTGAAAAACGCGTCAAAACGCATTGCACCCGCGCAGAAAAAATGAAGAACTGAATGCAGTCGCAGAAAAACTGACTGAACTTGCTTGCAAAATGGTGCGAGTTTTCCTGAACGCACCCTGAACGCATCCTGACCTAATCCGTAACACTTGTGTGAAAGAGGCCTAAAGCTGTAGCCTGCTCTCTCTGCATTTATTGAGGCCAGTTGACACCAGGAGAGATATAATACAGTGTGGACTCAGCATACATGTGGGACCTGCATTCCCTGAATGTAATGGAGGCCAGTATGGCACCAGAGGAGGTAGTATTTAGTGTAGGTTCTAGTGTTGAGCGAGCACCTCTGTGCTCGTATGTTCGGGTGCTCTGGCCGAGCACTAGGGGTTGCTCAAATGCTCGGCCGAGGACCCGAGCATAATGTTAGTCAATGGGACTAAACCAGGCAACCCCCACTCGGAAGAGGGGAGGGTGTCTGGTTAATAGAAAAAGGGTCAGAATCGCGACTTCTCCACTTCAGTCGTAAAAGTATGCTAATTAACTGAATTTGTATGCATTAGCGCACAATGCGTACGCATTAGCATACAAATGCGTATGCATTAGCGTACAAATGCGTACGCATTAGCATACAAATGCGTACGCATTAGCATACAAATTCGTACGCATTAGCATACAAATCAACATTACAGTGCAGGGAAGAGTACTGAACACCGAGCGGACCCGAACGTTGGCATGTTCGGCCGAACAGAGAGTTCGGCCAAGCATGCTCGCTCAACACTAATAGGTTCCTGTCCTAAAGAAATCGCCCTGTTGTTGTACAAAATGTATCTACCTACACACTGGCCTGTCTCCGGAGGGCGTAGTGATACCCAAACAGATTCTCTGTCAATGACCAATGTCCAAAAGATCACTTTTCCAAAATGAACCAAGTCTGGATTTGGGAGGGTTTTCACACTCCTCTGACTGAGACTGATGAATAGAGCTGGCCTTGCCAATGGTGCCCCATCTTGCCACTGTTGCTGTCCACTTTCCTACCATCATGTTGCCTGCCTACCATCATGTTCAGTTCGGCTGCTGCTGCTGTCATCATGCTATTGCTGCCACCATGCCACTACTGCTATGTGCCTGCCTGTCAACATGCACTATATGGCTGCTGCTTCCGCCACCACTGCAGCTGATACTCCTCGCTCCTAATTCCCTGCTGTCACCACTATTAAAGGGTTATTCTCATTTTAGACAATGGGGGTATATCGCTAGGATATGCCCCCATTGTCCTATAGGTGCGGGTCCCAGCGCTGGGACCCGCACCTATATCCAGAACGGAGCCCCCGAACTGAATGTGGGTGCACTGCGCATGCGCAGCCGCCCTCCATTCATTTCTATGGGGCCGCCGAAAATAGCCGAGCGCTGGCTCGGCTACTTCCGTCGGTTCCATAGAAATGAATGGGAGCGGTGGCCGCGCTGCGCTCCCATTCATTTCTATGAGCGCAGCGGGGAGCTGCGCCTGGTGGTGGCCGGACCCCCGGGGTCCTCCAGGCGCAGCGCTCCCCGCTCCGTTCTGGATATAGCACCGCTGGGACCCGCACCTATAAGACAATGGGGGTATATCCTAGCGATATGCCCCCATTGTCTAAGATGAGAATACCCCTTTAACGGTACCCATCCACCACTAATACTACTACCCATAGACAGCTGATTTTCTGCTTTGTATATTCCATACTATGCTGCTACAAGTGCCACTACTATTGCGGCCACCATACCCTTTCCACATCTACACTGTACTGCTGCTGTTCCCAATTTAAAAGGGGAATTTATCTAGGCTTGTTCAGAATAATGCACTTTGACTTCTGAAAATTAAAGGGGTTTTCTGAGATTTTTATACTGATGACCTTTCCTCTGGTGGGGTATCTGATTGGTGGGGTTTTAACACCCGGGACTGCCACTGATCAGATGTTCAAGAAGGCCGTGGCGCCCCTGTGAGTGCCACAGACTACCCTCTGCATTTCTTGAGTGATGAAACTGAGTGATGACACGTTCATGTGTCATGTGGCCTAGAAGCAGCTCAGCTCCATTCAGTTGAATAAAGCTGAGAATGATACCAAGCACAGCCGCTATACAATGTATAGCGCTGTGCTTGGTAAGCTGTGGGAAGGCAGCCTTCTCAAAACAGCTGACAACACGCGTACCCATTGAAATGAATGTGTCTGTTCAGTTTTTTTTTAATGACTGTGGTTCAGTTAAAAAAAAAAATGGAGACATGCACTACTTTGGTCCATAATGCGGACCAAACATGCCCATGGGTCTGTCAAAATCAGACACAATAATGGTAGTGTCCGTGTTGCATCCGTTTTTCACTGAAGGTTGATAGGAGATGCTTTGGAAATTAATTTTCAGCTGAGCAGCGTCCATGAACTACGGTAGACACACGGAGGGAAAAAACAGACACACGGACCAAACACGGATGCTTCACGGACATCTTCACGGATGAAGTATGGACTCTTTTTTTCACTGATGTCTTTTTTGAAATCTGGCATTTCAGGTTGACAGCATCAGCACAACATTAATAGGAGCAAGACCAGGTTGACAGCATTAACACAGCAGGAGATATGACTGTTAGAAACCAAGTCAGGAATAAAAGCGTAGTGAAGATAATTGAATGTCGCTAGTGTCCCTATTTGGCCGTGTTGACATTAGCGTTTATTTTTCCTTTCTTCTTATTTGTCAGACTAACAGAAAAATAACAAAAAATTGGGCCCTGTCGTTTGAGCATCCTCAAGGCCTCTATAACACGGACATCACCCAAGCAGGAGTGGGTTCAAAAGACAGAACTAATGCAAATATTTCCATCACAGGTTATCTCTGTTTTGGACTGACTCCTGTTTTTGCTTTACCAATACTGATCAAGTACTGATGCAAAAAACTGACAAAATACTGATATAGTGCTAGAGTCCATTAAATTCCTGCATGCAGGACTTCTTTTCTATCTGAATAAAACCGATTTCAGATGCAAATGGCCAAAATCCATGAAAATTGAGCATAAAGGCGCTATCACACTGTCAGTATTTTACATTCGGATTTTATCATGATTTGGACGGCAAAGCAGGAGTGAGTCCAAAACACAGAACAGATGCAAATATTTCCATCACATTTTATCTCTGTTTTGGACCCACTCCTGTTTTTGCATTACAAATGCTGACCAAATACTGTTTGAAGTCAGATGCTCAAAATACAGGATCTGCTTTTTTGGGCTGTTCTTCTGACAGATCAAAATAATGAAAAAAAAGTAATGATGTGAACACAGCCTGACTGCTGACACCCTTCCCACTGTCATGGGGCCACTACTTGAATCTTGGGCCACTGTACGGTTAAGTCCACTCCGATAAAGTAGAGATGATGGCAACATTGGTAACATTGACCTGTAAGGCGGAGTTCACACTTCAGTTATTTGGTCAGTTATTTCCATTACTTATTGTGAGGCAAATTCAGGAGCCAGGCATACTCTCAGATAAGGTATCATGAATAGATCTGCACCTGCAGATCTATTTGACCCGCACCTGCTTTGGGCTGACAATAGCTAATGATAATAACTGACCAAATAACTGAAGTGTGAACTAAGCCTAATAGTGACACACAGTCATTCTACAGCTAACAGAAGGGATTAAAGGGATTAAGCTTTAGCTAGCTAGGATAGTGGGTGCCCTGCACGATGATGTACAAATCCATATATGTGACCTGCTTGTCATTCTGATGCACGGTAACTGTTTCGCTACTAATGAGAGATCTACAGTAGCTACGCATGTTGCTGCAATGTACAGTTATGTACACCAAGAAACATTCTACCTTAAAGGCTACGGACACCTTTGTGCACTAAAAATCAATAACCCCATATCTTACCGTAACGCAGCACATACAGTGCCTTGCGAAAGTATTTGGCCCCCTGGAACTGTTCAACCTTTTGCCACATTTCAGGCTTCAAACAAAAAGATATAACATTTTCAATTTTTGGTGAAGAATCAGCAACAAGAAATTTATTGGATCATTTAATTTTTGTAATAATAAAACTGAAAAGTTGGGCGTGCAAAATTATTCGGCCCATTTACTTTCAGTTCAGAAAACTCACTCAAGAAGTTCATTGAGGATCTCTGAATGATCCAATGTTGTCCTAAATGACTGATGAAGATAAATAGAATCCACCTGTGTGTAATCAAGTCTCCATATAAATGCATCTGCTCTGTGATAGTCTCAGGGTTCTGTTTAAAGCACAGAGAGCATCATGAAGACCAAGGAACACACCAGGCAGGTCTGTGATACTGTTGTGGAGAAGATTTGGATACCAAAAGATTTCCTAAGCTTTAAACATCCCAAGGAGCACTGTGCAAGCGATCATATTGAAATGGAAGGAGTATCAGACCACTGCAAATCTACCAAGACCCGGCCGTCCCTCTAAAATTTCATCTCAAACAAGGAGAAGACTGATCAGAGATGCAGCCAAGAGGCCCATGATCACTCTGGAGGAACTTCAGAGATCTACAGCTGAGGTGGGAGAGTGTCAATAGGACAACAATCAGTCGAACACTTCACAAATCTGGCCTTTATGTTAGAGTGGCAAGAAGAAAGCCATTTCTCAAAGATATCCATAAAAAGTCACGTTTACAGTTGCCACAAGCCACCTGGGAGACACACCAAACATGTGGAAGAAGGTGCTCTGGTCAGATGAAACCAAAATCGAACTTCTTGGAAACAATGCAAAACGATATGTTTGGCTTAAAAGCAACACAGCTCATCACCCTGAACACACCATCCCCACTGTCAAACATGGTGGTGGCAGCATCATGGTTTGGGCCTGCTTTTCATCAGCAGGGACAGGGAAGATGGTTAAAATTGATGGGAAGATGAATGGAGCCAAATACAGGACCATTCTGGATAAAAACCTGTTGGAGTCTACAAAAGACCTGAGACTAGGACAGAGATTTATCTTCCAACAAGAGAATGATCCCAAACATAAAGCAAAATCTACAATGGAATGGTTCAAAAATAAACGTATCCAGGTCTTAGAATGGCCAAGTCAAAGTCCAGACCTGAATCCAATTGACGATATGTGGAAAGAGCTGAAAACTGCTGTTCACAAACGCTCTCCATCCAACCTCAAAGAACTCGAGCTGTTTTGCAAGGAAGAATGGGCAAGAATTTCAGTCTCTAGATGTTCAAAACTGATAGAGACATACCCCAAGCGACTTGCAGCTGTAATCGCAGCAAAAGGTGGCGCAACAAAGTATTAATGCAAGGGGGACAAATAATTTTGCACGCCCCACTTTTCAGTTTTATTATTACAAAAAAAGTTTAAATGATCCAATAAATTTTGTTCCACTTCACAGTTGTTACCCACTTGTTGATTCTTCACCAAAAATTTAAAATGTTATATCTTTTTGTTTGAAGCCTGAAATGTGGCAAAAGGTTGAAAAGTTCCAGGGGGCCGAATACTTTCGCAAGGCACTGTAATAAAATTCACTTGTTAGTTTACTGGTATCAGCTTTGCTTCACATGCACTCAGAAATGCTCTTCTATGAGTTTTGCTGTCTGCTGTCTTCTCCTGTGAAGCTCTGTGGGCGTTCCTGTTGATTTCACATGCACCAACACAAACTCTGCTGCCCCACCCCCACATCCTGTTACACAGCACAGCTCTCAGATACTACATATAGGCTGATAGAACTTGCAAGTAACTTGGTAGTAAAATTTCATTCCGATCCACAATATGGTGAGTCTTAAGCCTCATTCACATGTCTGTGTCCGTGCTCAACTCCATGAGAAGGTGGTCAGTGATGCATCTGTGAAAGATCTGTGTTGGGTCCGTGTGTCCGTTTTTTGCTGTCCATGTTGCATCCATGTTTCACTGACACTGAACAGCTGAAAAGTAATTTTCAAAGCATCTCTTCTTAATGATCTGTGAAAAACGTATGCAACACGGATGGCATCCGTGTTGCATCCGTGGTTTTCGCGGACCCATAGACTATAATGGATGTGATAGATCCGCGAACACGGACTGATGTCTGAATACACACATTGAAATGAATGGGGACGTGTGATGTCCGTGGAGAACACGTACAGCACACGTCAGTGAAACACTGAGGTGTGAATGAGGCTTTACAGTAGGCTACAGCCTTTAATCAGCAGATCTATTTCTCACTTTCCCTTGTGTAGAAAGTCCATTATTTGTAGACACAATAGATATTTCTGCTGATAACCTTAGTGCAGATATTAGTGCAGGCATTATAAGCTTGATATAGATCTCATTGCTGACAACTCTCACTACATTCACTCTCTTCTGAATACAGTATGTGTGAGCGCTCTCTTCTGAATACAGTATCGTGTGCAGTCCGCACTGTGAGCCGTCCCTTCTCCCACATAGATTAGTACAGTGACGACAAACAATGCTATGTACACATAGAAGTACACGGAGGGGAGATTTTTCAAAACTAGTGTAAAGTAGAACTGGCTTAGTTGCCCATAGCAACCAATCAGATTCCTCCTTTCATTTTCCAATGAAGCTGTGAAAAATCAAAGATGAAATCTGATTGGTTGCTAGGGGAAACTAAGCCGGTTCTATTTTACACCATATTGATAAATGACTATACAGTACACGGTTTAGGTTATCTAAGAATTCCGTTATGGATTGTGCTACCACGGACCATAAGGGTCCATTCACACGTCCGCAACTGTTTTGGAGTCCGCAGATTGCGGATCCGCAAAACACAGACACTGGCCATGTGCGTTCCGCATTTTGCGGTCCCCCTGGAACTTTTCAACCTTTTGCCACATTTCAGGCTTCGGGTGTGCTGTCCGCATCTTTTGTGGCCCCATTGAAAATTGTGGAACGGATGCAGCTCGTTATGCAGATGTTTGAATGCACCCTTAGTTATCATCCGTGGTAACTGATTCCATAATGGAATTCTCACATAACCCAAACCTGAACCTTGTACGCCAAATTTAAAACACAAGTTTGCTCATCCCTAGTTGCGACCACAGGGGTGAATAAAGTGTTTCTCTTTTCACTCATTTTTTGTGAGAGTGCTGCCATTTTTTTTTAATTCTTATATTGTCCTGGATTTGTTGCCAGATTCATTGGCCTGCACTTCCATATATTTATATTTGGCCTGCTGTGCTGCCATTGTTATATATATATATATATATATATATATATATATATATAGCCTTGCGAAAGTATTCGGCCCCCTGGAACTTTTCAACCTTTTGCCACATTTCAGGCTTCAAACAAAAAGATATAACATTTTAAATTTTTGGTGAAGAATCAACAACAAGTGAGTCAAAATTGTGAAGTCGAAACGAAATTTATTGGATCATTTAAACTTTTTTTGTAATAATAAAACTGAAAAGTTGGGCGTGCAAAATTATTTGGCCCATTTACTTTGCACCTGCAGATCTATTTGACCCTCACCTGCTTTGGGCTGACAATAGCTGATGATAATAACTTTGTTTCTGATGTTTCTTTGTTTCTGAAAACTGATGTTTTCCTCCACTGCTGCCCATTGCGTGGCCTCATTAATAAGCATGGTATCGACCTTTAATTCAGGCCACCCTAAAAGAAGTACTTAAAACCCCACCCCAGGTCTCACTAAGCCATACCCCCAACTCTGTCAGGCCACACCCCCTTTCACTCCGCAGCCAACAGAGATTGAAAAAATAAAGGTAAAAATCAACTTCTGTCAGCTGCAGGGATGGGTGGGAGGTTGACATTCTTTCTCAACAACACACACAAACATTAAATAAAATAGATTAAATCCACCCATGCAAAGCATCTTGCTAATCCACGCCCCCGACTCTGTCAGGCCACGCCCCCTCTCACTCCGCAGCCATTCTGCAACGACACGCAGAAACATTAAATGAAATAGATTAATTGCACCTATGTGAAGCGCTTTGCTAAGCCACGCCCCTGACTCTGTAAGGCGTGGCTTAAGGCGTGGCCCTCCCACTCCAACAGGGATTGAAAAAATAAAGGTAAAAATCAACTTCTGTCAGCTGCAGGGATGAGTGGGAGGTTGACTTTCTTTCAGCAGAGACACATAGAAACATTAAATTAAATAGATTAAATACACCCATGTGAAGCGTCTTGCTAATCCACGCCCCCGACTCTGTCAGGTCATGCCCCCTCCCACTCCACAGCCAACGGGGATTAAAAAAATAAAGGCAAAAATAAACTCCTGTTTGCTGCAGGGGTGGGAGGGTGAATTTCTCTCTGCAACGACACACAAATTTTTTGGATGAAATAGACTAGTTATAGACTACAACCGTTCGAAGCGTCTTGCTAAGCCATGCCCCAACTCTGTCAGGCCACGCCCCCTCTCACTCCGCAGCCATTCTGCAACGACACGCAGAAACATTATTAAATGAAATAGATTAAATGCACCTATGTGAAGCACTTTGCTAAGCCACGCCCCCGACTCTGTAAGGCCACGCCCCCTCCCACTCCGCAGCCAACAGGGATTGAAAAAATAAAGGTAAAAATCAACTTCTGTCAGCTGCAGAGATGGGTGGGAGGTTGAATTTCTCTCTGCAACGACACACAAAAATTTTAGATAAAATAGACTAATTATAGACTACAACTGTTCGAAGTGTCTTGCTAAGCCATGCCCCCAACTCTGTCATGCCACGCCCCCTCTCACTCCGCAGCCAACGGGGATTGAAAAAATGAAGGGAAAAATAAACTTCTGTTTGCTGCAGGGGTGGGAGGGTGAATTTCTCTCTGCAACGACACAACATTTTAGATGAAATAGACTAATTTCAGACTACAACCGTTCGAAGCATCTTGCAAAGCCACGCCCCCAACTCTGTCAGGCCACGCCCCCTCCCACTCCGCAGGCAACGGGGATTGAAAAAAAATCAGCTGCAGGGGTGGGAGGGTGAATTTCTCTCTGCAACGACACACAAAAATTGTAGATTTGTAGAATTGTAGAACTAATTTTAGACTACGACCGTTCAGTACTAATACAAGATGTTTTTTTCCACTGCTACCCATTGTAGATCCTCTTAAATTACCATGTCATCGACCTGTAATTCCACCCTCAAAAGAAGGACTTAAAACCCCCGCCCCAGATCTCACGAAACCATGCCCCGACTCTGTCAAGCCACGCCCCCTCCCACTCCGCAGCCAACGGGGATTGAAAAAATGAAGGTAAAAATCAACTTCTGTCAGCTGCAGGGGTGGGAGGGAGGTTGGATTTCTTTCTGCAACAACATACAGAAACATTAAATAAAATAGACTAAATATACCCGTGCAAAGCAATGTTTTCTTCCACTGTTACCCATGGCGTGTCCTCAAATTACCATGGCATCGACCTGTAATTCTGGCATGTGAAAAAGTCTCTGATTGGGTAAGATTTACCTGTATGTGGGTGTGTAATATAGTCACCTTCAATGATGTTAGAACAGCAGCTACAGTGAAGACAATGAAATATGCCGTGGCGTTGGGTTCTCAAAAAGGTTTGTCTGAGGTTATGTGGTTTGCCTACCTATGTCGGCTTTATTGAGTTTGTCTATGAGGTTGGTAGATCTTTTTAGACACATTAAAGGTGGGGTTTGAAAGAACTGAATTGTAGGATAGGCTGTTTTGAGTAGTGGCCAATGTTTTTAATGGTTCGTTCGATTTTAGGCATTAGGGGATGATAGGTGTGTATAAAGGGGACTCGTTCGGGGGTATCCTTGGTAGGTTTAGTCGAAAGGTGGTACGTAAGCCATTTCTTTGTCCAGTAATTGTTTCGGGTAACCTCTCTCAAGAAATTTTGAAGCCACAATTTGAAGTTGTTTATTGCGGTTAAGTGGATCTGAGACAATGCGATTGACACGATAAAATTGTGAACGTGGAAGGGAGTTTTTAGTGGTCTGGGGATGGCAGCTGGAATAGTGTAAAAGACCATTGAGGTCTTTTTAGTATATAAATCAGTGGTGATATTGCCCATGTTGTCTTTTAGAACTATAGTAAGTCAGTGTCAAGAAAACTGATGGAATTGCTATCGTGACATACTAACATAGTAACATAGTTTATAAGGCCAAAAAAGACATCTGTCCATCCAGTTCAGCCTGTTTTTCTACAAGTTGATCCAAAGGAAGGCAAAAAAACCCTGTGAGGTAGAAGCCAATTTTCCCCACTTTAGGGGAAAAATTCCTTCCTGACTACAATCAGAATTACTCCCTGGATCAACGACCCATCTCTAGTAACTATAACCTATAATATTGTTACCCTCCAGAAATACATCCAGGCCTCTCTTGAACTCTTTTAGTGAACTTACCATCACCACCTCCTCAGGCAGAGAGTTCCATAGTCTCACTGCTCTTACCGTAAAGAATCCTCTTCTATGTTTGTGTACAAACCTTCTTCCAGGCGCAGAGGATGTCTCCTCTTCACAGTAACAGTCCTGGGGATAAATAGATTATGGGAGAGATCTCTGTACTGACCCCTGATATATTTATACATAGTTATTAGATCTCCCCTCAGTCGTCTTTTTTCTAAAGTTAATAACCCTAATTTTGATAATCTTTCTGGGTACTGTAGTCCACCCATTCCAGTTATTACTTTAGTTGCCCTCCTCTGAACCCTCTCCAGCTCTGCTATGTCTGCCTTGTTCACAGGAGCCCAGAACTGTACACAGTACAGTGGTCTGATTAGTGATTTGTGAAGCGGCAGGACTATGTTCTCATCATGGGCATCTAATCCCCTTTTGATGCAACCCATTATCTTATTGGCCTTGGCAGCAGCTGCCTGACATTGGTTTCTATAGCTTAGTTTGCTGTTCACTAAAATTCCTAGGTCCTTTTCCATGTCAGAGTTATCCAATGTTTTACCATTCAGTATGTACTGGTGACTTGCATTATTCCTTCCTATATACATAACCTTACATTTGTCAGTGTTAAACCTCATCTGACATTTCTCTGCCCAAGCCTCCAGTCTATCCAGATCCATCTGTAGCAGTGTATTGTCCTCTTCTGTGTTAATTACTTTACACAGTTTAGTGTCATCTGCAAAAATTGATATTTTACTGTGCAAGCCTTCTACAAGATCATTAATAAATATATTGAAGAGAATATATATAGTGGTACCCCACTAGTGACAGTGATCCAATCTGAGTATGTACCATTTATAACCACCCTCTGAGCCAGTTACTTACCCACATACAGACATTTTCTCCCAGGCCAAGCATTCTCATTTTATATACTAACCTTTTATGTGGTACCGTGTCAAATGCTTTGGAGAAGTCCAGATCTACGACATCCATTGATTCGCTGCGGTCCAGTCTAGAACTTACCTCCTCACAGAAACTGATTAAATTGGTTTGACATGACCGATCCCTCAGGAAGCCATGCTGATATGGAGTTATTTGCTTATTTTCATTGAGGTACTCCAAGATAGCATCTCTTAGAAACAGTTCAAACAGTTTACCCACGACAGATGTTAAACTTACTGGCCTATAGTTTCCAGGCTCTGTTTTTGGACCCTTTTTGAATGTTGGCACCACATTTGCTATGTGCCAATCCTGTGGAACACTCCCTGTCAGTATAGAGTCCTTAAATATCAGAAATAAGGGTCTGGTAATGACATTACTTAATTCTCTTAGGATACGGGGGTGTATGCCATCCGGTCCTGGCGATTTGTCTATTTTAATCTTTTTAAGACGCAGCTCTACTTCTTCCTGGGTCAGACAGGGCACTTTTAAAGGGGAATTTACTTTTATACTCTGCATTTCATCTGACAGTTTATTTTCCTCTGTGAATAAAGTGGAGAAAAAGATATTTAGTAGCTTTGCTTTCTCCTCATCGCTCTCTGAAACTACCCCCTCATTACTCTGTAAGGGGCCGACACCTTCAGGTTTATACTTTTTACCATTTACTGTATATAATTAAAGAACATTTTAGGGTTAGTTTTACTCTCTTTGGCGATTAATCTCTCGGTCTCTAGTTTGGCTGTTTTTATTTGTCTTTTACATATTCTATTTTTTTCCTTATAGTTTTTCAATGCTTCCTCGCTCCCCTCCTGTTTTAGTGATTTAAATGCTTTCTGTTTGTCATTTATTGCTTTCTTTACAGTTCTATTTATCCACATTTTTTTCTTGTTCCTTAACCTTTTATTCCCATAAGGTATGTGCCTCTCACAATTAGATATTAGGATGCTTTTAAAAATATCCCATTTTGTGGCTGTATTTTTTATTTTTGAGAACTTTGTCCCAGTTAGTTAGGTCTATGGCCTCTCTTTGTTGGCTAAATTTTGCTATTTTGAAGTTTGGTATTTTTTGTTCCTCCCTGAAGAAACACTCTTTTGAATGACAATTGAAAGGCTATTGAACCAGTTGGGAAAGGTAATTGTCTTTAGTTATTGCCAAGAACCTGTTTCCTTTATGAGATATACAGGTTTCAGTTTCCCAGTCTATATCTAGATAGTTGAAATCCCTCATAATAACGACCTCATTATGATTTGCCGCCTCGTCTATTTCATTTACTTATTTAAAGGGGTATTCTCATCTTAGACAATGGGGGCATATTGCTAGGATATGCCCCCATTGTCTTATAGGTGCGGGTCCCACCGCACCTATATCCAGAACGGAGCGGGGAGAGCTGTGCCTGGAGGACCCCGGGTTTCCAGGGGTCTGGCCACCACCAGGCACAGCTCCCTGCTGCGCTCATAGAAATGAATGGGAGCGCAGCGCAGCTCCCATTCATTTCTATGGAGCCGACGGAAGTAGCCAAGCCAGGGCTTGGCTATTTTCGGCGGCCCCATAGAAATGAATGGAGGGCGGCTGCACATGCGCAGTGCGCCCTCATTCAGTTCGGGGGCTCCGTTCTGGATATAAGTGCGGGTCCCTAGCGATATGCCCCCATTGTCTAAAATGAGAATAACTCTTTAATCACCTGTTTCTCCATTGCCTTAAGGTTACTTCGGGTAGGGAAATAACCACGTTTGTAATCAGCAACAACTTTGTTAATGTCCCTGTGTATCAGTTCCATTGTGGTTACTGTAGCATGATAAGTTCTTGGAGGGTTGAAGTTACTTGGTTTACGAAACCCAATTTGTTCTATGGAAATGGAAGGTCTGTTGGAAGTATCTGCATTAATGGGAGTTACATTAAGAGGCAGATTTTCGGGATCACCGAAATGTATTTTGAGTCTTATTGTCCGGAATAAATGTTGGAGTTTCTGTTCCAATTGAAAATCATTTAATTGTGGTGTGGGGCAAAACGTGAGGTGCTTTTGTAATGTACTCAGTTCAGTAGGTGTAAGAGTGTATGAAGAAATATTGACTATTAAGTTAGAGGTCCTACCTGTGAGCGGGTCTGAATCCGAGTCTCTGGGTTGAAGTCTTGGTTTCTTATGGCCCCTACTGGTTGGTTTGGTCGACGACCTTTCTGGTAGTATGCACCCGAGACCGGCAACTTTTCTTTCCCCTTATTTTTCTGCCTCTCCTCCCTCCCCTTCTTCTACTTCCCTTTCTCTTTCCTTCCCCTTCTTTTCTTTTCTTGCTTTTCTTCTCCGCACACCACAAATATCACCTTCACATCACACACATCACATCGCCACATATCACCCCCTACACCACCACACACAATACACCACACACACCAGTTTCCCTATACACCACTTACTTATTTTACACTCTTACACACCCTTTCTCCATACACTACATACATTTTCTCATATATACCCACTTCCCTATACACCACACACACTACACACATATTTTATTCACATATACACACACACTCATACTATTTCTCATACACACCTCCTTCCCCATACACCACACACACCACATTCACATTTGCACACCTACATATAACACACATTCTGTTCACATCCCACCACTTTCCTTTCCTCATACCACATTTACCATATATATCACACATTGCTTTTCCCTATATTTTTTATTGCCCGTACAATCCAATTCTCTTTTACTCCACATACCATACATTAGACGCACACTCCATAACCTTTACACTATACAGCATCGTTGTTTTCACATCTTCATGGTTCTTTAACCTCTTGCCCACACTTCTCCCCCTTCCAATATGGCCCCCATATCTTCAGTGAGACTCTTCTGAGTCTCACAACTATTCGCATAGGAGCACCCGAGATCTCGCGAGTACCTGTGAGATTTTGTGCGCTCCCACCTCCAAATATGCGCATTTAGACGCTGTGTCCGGCGTCTTCACTCCACATGCCTCCATCTCCCTGCAGTGCCTTCACACAGGTAAGTTCTCAGCTGGCACTGGGGCTGCGGCCCCCATCACTTTATTATCTCTATTGCCTCTATGCCTTGGTTAAGCTTAGGTTCCTTTACCTATTTGCCTCCATTATTTATACCTCCAAGCTTCTTAAACTGGACCATCACTTATATATTATTGCTTATCACCTATATAAATTTTATACTATTATAGCCCCTATACTATTATATTTTATCATTTATATCCAATACCATACTATCCTATACGGGCCCATCCTTATACCCCATGCTATGCAGTATGGAGACACATTTAAAATCACCCCATATTGTTCTCTAGCTCAGGTTACCTATCGTAGCACAGGCCACAATTCTATACCTTACCGTTTACAGGTTTTACAGGTTTCTCCTGTCCCTACATTTTTCAAGTTTGTGATACTAGTTCTCATCCCTCCCCTTTTGCTTTATTTGTACAAATTATACCATTACTAATGTTTCCCCTTTCCTTTAGTGACTCTTGTGACCAAGGTCTATCCGGGACCGAAACGTGAAGAAAAACAGTCACATTTCCAATATTGGCAATTAATACTTGTTTTGCTTTTGGAGGACTTGCCAAAAATAAATACCTTTATTTTGCATTTAACCATTGAGTGTGCGGTGTTTTTTTCATTATATATGCTTGGATTATATCCACTCCACCAAAGCACCTCAAATTTTGAACAGTGAGTGCAACCCCAAAAAATTTATTTAGAGACCCAAGCCGTCACTACTTCTCTGTACCAGCCCTGCATGCGTACGTACAGCAGAAGGTGGGCCAGTCCTTGAGCCTGTCAGTGTCTGGGACAGTTTATGGCAGTACTGAAGTGGAGATGTAACTACAGTATGGTCAAGGTTAATATTTTATGAACTGGGTGCTGTTAGCAAATATCTTAAAATGCCAGGGGAGCAAATCTCCAAAGCTAGAACCTACAGACACCTCCTGAATGCTATCAACAGGTTGCTTGATGAAGTGGGAGAAACAAAGCATGAAGATATTACCTGTCTGCTCCTTCAAAAGTGCAGTTTATTATAGATCTGCATTCAGAGACAAAGGTGGGGGCACAGGCAAAAGAGACTAAGACCCTGACAGAGCAGACTCAATTGGAAGATTTAAAGGGACAGTAACTCGCTTGGCAAAAAGCATTCCAGGAATCGAGCAAGCTGTTGGAAAAAGCTCTAGCTTCTGAGACATCAGGTCAAGTAATGCCAGAGGTTTCAGAAAAAGAGACTAACTACAGGACTTCTCCACAGAAAATGCTGCCAGATATGACAATACGGAAAGACTTTAAAATTAGTGGCCAAATTGGTGAAAGAGGTCAAAAAGACAAACTGTCTTACACAGATCTCACGCACCAGACAGACATGGGACTGCAAAAAGGCTACATTGAATTAGAGGTGATTGAGGCAGTAGTTAAAGCAATAAGCCCCTGCCTGAATATAAGAAATATGTTAGAGATGAAAAGTGACTTAACACTGTCACAGCTGAAGACCATTTTAAAAGGACACTACAAGGAGGAGAGCAACTCTGACTTATACCACCGGTTAATAAATATCTCTCAAGATAGCAAAGAATCTCTTCAAAATTTCCTCTTCAGGGCTATAGAACTAAAGGACAGACTTCTCTTTGCCTCTAGAGAAGTGGGAGCAGAGGAGAAATTTGAAATGGATTTGATTCAAAGGAAATTCCTGAGATCAGTAGGAACAGGACTACTCAATGAACACATTAAATTCCAATTGAAACCCTAGTTGGATGACCACACTGTCACTGACGACATATTAATAGAGAAGATGAATGAAGCTGCCAGTTTAGAACAAGAGAGGGAACAGAAATGAAAGAAATGCTCTTCCAGCAAAATCAGCAAACTTAGCAAAACGCAGACTGGTACCAAACAACAAGGATTGCTTACAAAAGTAGAGTCATCTACAACTCAAGCTGCTCCACCTACACTTAAAACAAAGAAAGTTTCACCTTCAGGAGATACAGAAGTGCCAAACTGGGTGGAGGCCATGAAAGAACTGAGGAATGAGATGTCAGAATTGAAAAAGCTACTTAAGACTTCTC
The DNA here is from genome assembly GCA_900303285.1 of Rhinella marina. Classification (NCBI taxonomy): domain Eukaryota; kingdom Metazoa; phylum Chordata; class Amphibia; order Anura; family Bufonidae; genus Rhinella; species Rhinella marina. Next base: position 16,868 of record ONZH01024990.1, read on the forward strand.
AAGAACCAAGGTTGGTTATGTCCCAAATATTTTCCAGAAGTAAGCAGATTTCAATTTGTGAGGCCTGCAAGGCTTTAGATCAAGGTCATACATGTCGCCATTGTTACAAATGTGGCAAAGAAGGACATTATGCTAGGGGATGTTGTGCACCAAGATCTGCACAGTTAAAAGACAGGAGGTTGCTGGTGAGGGACAACCAGTAACCTGTACCAAGCCTCAGTCCCAACCAAAAAAGTGTTATCTTCAGGTATGGAAGCCAAAGAAAATCTATTACACACTTATTTCCAAAATGTCTGTGATCATATCCATCTTGAGCCTCAACAAAGCAATACATAGCCAGTCATTACTAGTAATTGCACAACAACTAACTCACAGATCAGTGAAAGTGTATCAAGAGGCCAAAGAAAACTCATTAATTTAATAGGAAAAAGGTGTATGGTCCTATGTAAACTGAACGGTGTTCCTGATCAGGCTTTATAGGATACTGGAGCTCAAGCTAGTATCATCAATGAAAGTTGGCAACAACAGTACCTTCCTCAAATAGAAGTAAGGGCAGTGGAAGAATTAGTAGGTTCTGAACCGTTATGTGGAAGAGCAGTAAATAAGACTGAAATTCTTTTCATTGGATAGATTGAAGGAACTTTTCAAATGAACTCTGATAGTGACAACATAGAACTTCTGGTACCTTTCCTAGTATCCAGTGACAACAACATAGCTGAAGAGCCAATTATTGGATATAATGTTTGAATTGAGGAAATCATCCTAAGAAAAACCCCTTCATCATCTTTGGTGAATACACTGGCTACATAATTTACGCTGCCTACAAGAAAAAGCAGAGAGGGTGGTAAAAGCTGTCTAAGTGAGCCAAGCAGAAGCATTTTCTAAGGAGGTGATAACTGGAGTATGTCATACCATTATTCCAGCAGGTATTATAATGGGTGTCAAGTGTGATGTCCATTTGGGGCCTCATCAGAAGAACCAGAAAATGCGCTTTGTGCCAAGTAACAATGCACAGTTACCAGAGGGATTATATACAGATGAGACTATTGTGATTGTACCTTATGACAACTATGCTCGGGTAACAATTCCAGTAATGAACCCCACTAAACATGATATTGTACTGGATCCAAAAACTCTGTTGGGTCACATGGAAACAGTCAAAGCAGTATACCCAGCTTGCATAAAATCTGTTCAGGTTTCTTCTTTGACCATAACCATTCAAACATTGGAAAAATGTTGACAAACCAGAGAGTGAAGTGCCTTCAGTTAAAGAGGAATGGAATCCTCCGGTTCCTATAGAACAGTGCATAGTGAAGCAGATGTTAAGAGAAGAATGTCATGCATTCTCCAGAGATGAGTCTGATGTTGGATGTATTCCATCACTCCAATTAAAGATTAATCTAAAAGATACCACCCCTGTTATAAAGACATATACTGCTGTGCCTAAACCACTACATAACGAAGTGAAGGAGTACCTACAAGACCTGATATATAGAGGATGGATTAGGAAATCAAAATCATCCTATTCTTCTTCTATAGTATGTGTAAGAAAACGAGACGGTAGCCTGAGACTCTGCTGTGACTATAGAGAACTAAACCAGAAGTCAGTTCCTGACCGTCATCCTATACCTAGAATCCAAGATATGCTAAATAGCTTGTCAGGAAGTTCTTGCTTTTCCGTGCTTGATCAAGGGAAGGCCTACCACCAAGGATTTATGGAAGAATCCAGTAGGCCTTTGACAGCCTTCATAACACCTTGGAGATCATATGAATGGATCCATGTTCCTTTTGGCTCAGTTCAGCTCCTGCAGAATTTCAGAGAAGCATGGAAGAATGCTTGGAAGGACTGAGAGATAGTATCTGTCAACCATATCTTGATGACAACCTGGTTCACAGTAAGTCTTTTACAGAACATGTGGAACATGTATGGACTGTGCTTTGGCGCTATCAACATCATGGAATCAAGTTAACACCAAAGAAATGTGAGCTGTTCAAAAGACAAGTCCGATTCCTAGGTAATATTATCTCTGGTGATGGCCATACTATGGATCCATGGATCCAGCAGAAATTGCTCCAGTAATGGCTTTGAAAAACAAACCTCTATCTACAGTGGGAGAACTTAGGAAAAGACTAGGTTTTCTGTCCTACTACTGGACATATATTCAGAATTTCTCCCAGATTGCTGCTCCGCTGTATGATCTACTGTCTGCAGGGCTAAGTTCACCATCAACCATACAAAAGAAAGCAAAAAGAGATAGGTCTAAACAGAAGAGAAAAAGTCAACTTCCTGCACATCAGCCCATCAATTGGACTGCCCATCATCAAGAAATACTAGAGAGACTGATTGATTTGTTAGTTAAGCCACCAGTGATGGGGTATCCAGACCACCCATTTAACCACCCATTTATACTGCACTGTGATGCATCTCAGGAAGGACTTGGTGCTGTCCTATATCAAAGGCAAAATGGCAAGTTGAGAGTTATTGGTTATGGCTCAAGAACTTTTACTACAGCAGAGAAAAACTACCATTTGCACTCTGGAAAACTTGAATTTTTGGCAATGATATGGACAATATGTGACAGTTTTAGAGACTACTTGTACTATAGTCCATCATTTTTGGTATATACAGATGACAATTCACCAACCTATGTTCTCACTATAGCAAAATTAAATGCTACTGGCCATAGGTAGGTGTCAGAACTCGCAGACTTCAATTTTTGCGTTAAATACCATCCAGGGAAAGCAAACGCAGATGCTGATGGATTGTCTAGAATGCCATTAGCTCCTGACCAGTACATGAAGGAATGTTCCCAAGAAATCAGCATGGAAGCTATTGGTAGCACCGTGCAAGCAGTTCAAATACAAGAGGAGGAACATATGCCATGGTGGTGTCCTGTAACTGTAGAAAGTGCAGCTGGGGAAGCTGAACAAAGCCCCATAGCAAGCGTTAACCAGCTTCCAAAAGAAACAATCAGAAAAGCACAAGAAGAAGACAAGATCATTGGGATACTACTACACTACAAACATCAAAATAGATTTTCAGCTCAGAAGGAGAGAAAAACAGAACCACCAGCTTTAACTGCCTTCTTCAGAGAATGGCCTAAATTATACCTCAACTCAGATGGTATTCTTTATAGGAAGACTAACCATAACTTACAATTAGTCCTGCCAAAAGTCTACCACAGGACAGTATTCAAAGAACTCCATGAACAAATGGGAACTGTCAATCTTGTCAGAGAACGCTTCTTCAGGCCATACATGCAGAAGGATATTGAGCATTATGTCACTAGAGAATGCAGGTATTTAAAAGATAAACGTCTCAATAAACCAACCAGAGCACCCATTAAACAACATTGTCTCCACTCATCCTTTCGAGCTGGTATCCATTGATTTTTTGCATCTGGGACAGTGCAAAGGAGGATATGAGTACATCCTTGTTGTAATGGATCATTTTACAAGATTTGCACAGGCATATGCTACCACAAACAAATCTGGTAAGACCGCAGCAGACAAAATATTTAATGATTTTGCTCTAAAGTTTGGCTTTCCAACAAAATTACACCATGATCTGGGAAGAGAATTTGAGAATCAGTTATTTGCAAGACTTGGAAAACACTGCAGAACACAGAATTCTCATACAACTCCTTATCACCCAGAGGGTAATGGACAGGTTGAACTTTCCAATCGTACATTGCTGTCAATGTTGAGGACTCTCACAGAAGAAGAAAAGCAAGACTGGAAGAACTCTTTGTCAAAAGTTGTCCATGCTTACAACTGTATAAAAAGTGAGGCAACAGGGTATTCACCTTTCTACCTATTGTATGGTTGATCACCCAGACTTCCAATTGACATAATTAGGGATGAGCGAATTTCTTCAAAATTCGATTTGGTTGATTTGCCAAATTTTACAAAAAAATTTGCTTCATGACGAATTACTTTGCCACGAAGCGCATTTCTTTGTAAGTAGTGGGTGCAATGACAGGGAGCTGCGCCACCCCCATCATTGTACCCCTCAGATGCCGCGTTCATACATGATCGCGGCATCTAAGTGTAAAAACAGTGTAAAATAAATATTAAAAAATACATTAAATCAAACTTACCTCCTTCATTTACTCGCGATGGGCCGGCCGCCGCCATCTTGCTTGAAGATCTGGAGCGAAATCTCGTGCAGCGCGAGATTACGTCATCATATGTCACAATGCGCAGGATTTCGCCCGGGATCTTCAATCAAGATGGTGGCTGGCGGCCCGTCGTGAGCAAATGGAGGAGGTAAGTATGGATTTTTGTTTTTTACACTATTTCAGGATAAATCGATTCGCCGACACGAAGCACAAGGAAATTTGGCTTCTAGGCGAATCGAATTTATCCTGAAATTTGGATCGAATTCCACTTCGTGGGATTCGATTCGCTCATCTCTAGACATAATGTTTGACACCCCAGTATCAGAGAAGTACAAAAGTTACACAGATTATGTTAATGTCTGAAAAAAGAAAAGGGCAGAAGCTTATAAAATAGCTTCAGAAACAGCAAAGAAGTCAGCAGGTAAAAGCAAGGAATACTATGACCGGAAAAGTCATGGCACTGAACTTACTCCAGGAAGTCGAGTTCTAGTGAGAAACTTAAATGAGAAAGGAGGACCAGGAAAACTTCGCTCCTATTAGGAAGATAAGATTTATCTTGTTGTGAGAAGAAAACATGAAAACAGTCCAGTGTATGAGGTAAAACCAGAGTCAGGTGGCAACAGATCAAGGATTTTGCACCGTAATTTGTTATTATCTTGTGACTATCTTCCAGATGAACAGCAGACTGCTGAATTGTTAGGTCAAGAGAGATCCTCCAAACCAAAGTGAGCAAAACCAACATCACATGTAGAATATGAAACTGACAGTGTTGATGAAGAAGATGAAATATATTCATTAAAGGGAACCTGTCATCTCCGAAACACCCCCTGAACTACAGTAAGCGGTGTATAGTGTAAGTGATGCTGAATCCGAATATGTAAGTTTTATCTTTATACTCACTTCCATTCTGACGCTGTGCTCCCACAAACCAGCAGTAAAATGCATTGAGAGGACTCTTCTTTGAGTCCTCTCCATTATGTGAGTGAGCACTGGAGTCCACTGAGTGCATTTTACTGCAGGTTTGTGGGAGCATAACATTAGAATGGAAGCAAGTATGAAGATAAAAATTACATAACCAGACTCAACGTCACTTACACTATACACTATACACTATACAGTGCTTACTCTAGTTCAGGGGGTGTTTCGGAGATGACAGGTTCCCTTTAAGTTCACCTATGTCAGATAACTATAAAGCACAAAGCACTAAACTTAATTCTAAAGCAGCGGAATTTGAACCACAGAAGATCTTGTCATCACCTGAAGGTAAACTGTCTGATTCAAAGAAGTCATCAAAGGATTCTGCAATAGCAGAGTCAGAAGAATTGATGGAGAAATCAGAACCAACAGATCCAGGAACAGATGAAGAAACAGAAACTTCAGAACAACAGCTGTCGAAAAGATCTTCTGTTTCAAGAGTGAGGTGAAGGCCTATTACACTGACTTATGATACTATAGGAGAACCAAGTAAGGTACCAAGAAGTGTTCATGCTAAATAGGTAGTGACAACCATTGGCCAAGAGAAACAGCCTGAATGGTACCTACCACCCACATATTTCATGGAGAACTATGAGCTGATGTAAAGACTATTTACATTAAAAGCAATTGTACTGGTAAGTTCATTTCTATTTTTTATTTTTATTTTGTTAATATGGCAATGTTTCTAGTTGTTTAGGTATAAAAACTGTGATGTTACATGGTCAGAAGGTCATACATTTAGTAAAAGTTAGACCTGACCAATCTCTACCTCATAAAATTGGATCCAGGTATTGTAGTAGCATTGTTATGCATGGTGGTCCAATACTACTGAGAACCAGTGTTCCAACATTGGAACTTCTAGGTCTCATAGCTAGCAGTGTACCTAGAAGTAATTTGTGACATTTTATAGGAACATATGTCACAATGAGGCATTTACCTCTATTGGAGATATAACCACCACTTGTTTGTTCCCATTTACTAAAGTGCCTTAATACAACCCAGATAATTGTGGAAATGTGGAATGTCGAGGAAGACATTAATTTAGTGGGGAAGAATGTGAGATATGTAAAGAGAATGATCCACCCCCATCTAATTTTAATGTTAAAGGGGTATTCCCATCTCACAAATGTAATTTGTATAGTTAGATATAGCCATACCAATATTATTACTGATATAATGTGTTTATATAAAATGTACCGTTTAGAAGATTGGTCTATTTGTATTTCCATTGTCCCACACACATCAGTCAGGCCGTTGCCCCTAGTTATGGCCACCGTGGCCATGTAGTAGTGGTGGCTGGCTTGCTCCTTTTCAAACCCGCTCTGAGGTAATTGCTGTATTGTGAACGCAAATTGCATGAGCATGCAGAGACACATCTTAGGGTTATAACATTTTTGTCTGCGTTTCCAAAACGCAGAGAAACGGATCTTGTTCCAAGATCAATTCATCTCTATGGAGCAGGATCTGTTTATAAAGTCTGCGTTTTGGACGGATCCTGACCATTGCGTTTTGGACCGGTAGAGTCCAAAAGGCAGATGTGAAAGTACCCTAAGATGTGTCTCCGCATGCTCATGTAATGTGTGTTCATAATACAGCAGTTACCTCAGAGTAGGTTTGAAAAGGAGCAAGCCGGCCACAACTACTACATGCCAACGGTGGTCATAACCAGGGGCAACGGCCTGACTGATGTGTATGGGACAATGCCTATACAAATAGGCAAATCTTCTAAATGGTACATTTTATATAAATACATTCTATTAGTAATAATATTGGTATGGCTATATCTAACAATACAAACTACATTTGTGAGATGGGAATACCCCTTTAACAAGGGTAATGTCTAAATCCCATACCGTAAAGGGACCTCCTGATGTCACACTATCACGTGACCTTACTAGGTCACGTGGGTCGGCAGCCGGCGCACTCTGCTATCAGAGCAGGAAAGTCATGGATGGCTGCTCAGCAGAGTCTGTACCAGTGAGAGGATCTGTCTGCCTGAGAGGTAGAGTGAATCCTATGGAGGGGCTGACAACTCTATGAGGTGCCTGCCATGTGATTGTATGGAGAGGGGGTGG
>ONZH01024991.1:0-36103 GCA_900303285.1 Rhinella marina
GATCTGATGTCTATATAATACACTGCAGTACACTATATAGTGTACTACAGTGTATTTTTACCTTAAACTTGGTTCTAACATTTAAACCCTTTTTTTTTCCTCTGCTGTGTACCTGGTGAAGGGGAGTGGTTTCTGATCCCAGGTGCTATAAATTACATAGCTAACTCTTCTAGAGCTTGCTGTGTAAGTGGGCTGTGTATAAGTGGAGTTTAAAGAACCGGAGTTTAAGACAAGGAGGAAAAAGTAAGGTTGGAGGGATTTTCCTTGTGTGTTGGTAACTTGATCTGAGCTGGTCCTTTAACTACAGCAAAACCGCATCTTATCACATATTTACTGTTTTTCTGTACTGTACTGTATATCCCCATTTAGCAGGTGCTCCATGGACAATGCTACCAAGTGTGTGTCCTGTGCAATGTATGCATGCCTTCAAGAACCATTCAAGGGTGAATACATTTGCACTAGATGCAATCACGTTGCATAGTTGGGAGCCCAGATCTTGGATCTAAATAAGCAGCTTGACATACTTAAACACCTGGAGAGAGGCTTAGACCTCACAGTGCAGGCACTGGCTGGGGTCAGTGAAGAGGAGGAGGATGGAGATGGGCAAGAGCAGGACTATCAGGTCAGCAGCTGGGTAAATGTAGTAAGGAGGGGTAGAGGGAAAAGTGCCAGGGAGGCTAGTCCTGAGCTGGAACGCCCTAGTAAATATGCCTGTTTGGCTGATATTAGGGATGAAAGCCCAGGACCAGCGACACTGCAGCAGGCCGTTTCTCCTAGCAACCAGAAGGATGACCGCTGCATGAAGGATGGGAAAAGGAGAGCAGCAAAGGATAGACAGATACTGGTGGTAGGGGACTCTATAATTAGGAGGACAGACAGGGTCATCTGTCGCCGAGACCATGAATGCCGAACAGTGTGTTGTCTCCCGGGTGCTCGGGTTCGGCATATTGCGGACCGGATTGACAGATTGCTGGGTGGGGCTGGGGAAGACCCGGCGGTCATGGTACACGTTGGCACCAATGACAAAGTCAGGGGGAGATGGAAGGTCCTTAAAAATGATTTTAGGGAACTAGGTGAGAAGCTAAAGTCCAGGACCTCCAAGGTAGTGTTTTCAGAAATACTACCAGTGCCACGAGCGTCACTAGAGAGACAACGGGAGCTTAGGGAGTTAAATAAGTGGCTCAGAGGCTGGTGCAGGAAGTAAGGGTTTGGGTTCATGGAGAACTGGGCCAACTTCTCTGTCGGCTACAGACTCTACAGTAGGGATGGGCTGCACCTTAATGGGGAGGGTGCAACTGCCCTGGGGGAAAAAATGGTTAGACGGATGGAGGAGCTTTTAAACTAGGATCTGGGGGGAGGGTGGGCGCCCATACTAATAAGGGGGTAGATAGTGTAGATAGAGAGTGGGTCATAGGAAGGAAAAGTGGGGGGTTAGTAGGGGCTGGGGTTAGTAAGGAATGTAGGGAGAAGACTGTGCAAAACAACAACCATTTCATAAGTAATAGTAAATTGACAAACGGGGTAAAAAATATACATAGACCTCTTAATTGTATGTACACTAATGCCAGAAGCCTAACTAATAAAATTGGTGAACTGGAATTAGTGATGTGTGAGGAGGACTATGACATAGTGGGAATAACTGAGACATGGCTGGATGATAGCTATGACTGGGCAGTTAATGTACAGGGTTACAATCTTTTTAGAAAGGATCGTCAAAACCGGCGAGGGGGAGGGGTCTGCCTTTATGTAAAGTCCTGTCTAAAGCCCACAATCCGGGAAGATATAAGTGAGGGACATGAAGATGTGGAGTCACTGTGGGTAGAAATAAATGGAGCCAAAAACAATAATAAAATACTAATAGGAGTTTATTATAAACCACCTAATATATCAGAGGCCACAGAAAATCGACTTCTAAATGAAATAGACGAGGCGGCAAATCAGAATGAGGTTGTTATTATGGGGGACTTCAACTACCCAGATATAGACTGGGAAACTGAAACCTGTATATCTCATAAAGGAAACAGGTTCTTGGCAATAACCAAAGACAATTACCTTTCCCAACTGGTTCAGGACCCGACTAGAGGGACGGCCATACTGGACTTAGTATTAACCAATAGACCTGACAGAACAACAGATGTGCAGGTTGGGGGACACCTGGGTAACAGTGACCATAAAATAATAACCTTTAAATTGTCATTAAAAAAAGCATTTCTTCAGGGAGGAACAAAAATACCAAACTTCAAAAATGCAAAATTTAGCCAACTAAGAGAGGCCATAGGTCTAACTAACTGGGACAAAATCCTCTAAAATAAAAATACAGCCACAAAATGGGATATTTTTAAAAGCATCCTAATATCTAATTGTGAGAGGTACATACCGTATAGGAATAAAATGATAAGAAACAAGAAAAAACCAATGTGGATAAATAGAACTGTAAAGAAAGCAATAAATGACAAAAAGAAAGCATTTAAATCACTAAAACAGGAGGGAAGCGAGGAAGCAATGAAAAATTATAAGGAAAAAAATAGAATTTGTAAAAGACAAATAAAAGCAGCTAAACTAGAGACTGAAAGACTAATTGCTAAAGAGAGTAAAACTAACCCTAAAATGTTCTTCAATTATATAAATACTAAAAAGTATAAATCTGAAGGTGTCGGCCCCTTACAGAGTAATGAGGGGGGAGTAGCAGAGAGCGATGAGGAGAAAGCAAAACTCTTAAATATTTTTTTCTCCACTGTATTCACTGAGGAAAATAAACTGTCAGATGAAATGCAGAATATAAGAGTGAATTCCCCTTTAAAAGTGTCCTGTCTGACCCAGGAAGAAGTACTGGGGCGTCTTAAAAAGATTAAAATAGATAAATCGCCAGGACCGGATGGCATACACCCCCGTATCCTAAGAGAATTAAGTAATGTCATTGCCAGACCCTTATACTTGATATTTAAGGACTCTATACTGACAGGGAGTGTTCCACAAGATTGGCACATAGCAAATGTGGTGCCAATATTCAAAAAGGGTCCAAAAACAGAGCCCGGGAACTATAGGCCGGTAAGTTTTTAACATCTGTAGTGGGTAAACTGTTTGAGGGTTTTCTAAGAGATGCTATCTTGGAGTACCTCAATGAAAATAAGCAGATAACTCCATATCAGCATGGCTTCATGAGGGATCGGTCGTGTCAAACCAATTTAATCAGTTTCTATGAGGAGGTAAGTTCTAGACTTGACCGCGGGGAATCAATGGATGTCGTATATCTGGACTTCTCCAAAGCATTTGACACTGTACCACATGAAAGGTTAGTATATAAAATGAGAATGCTTGGCCTGGGAGAAAATGTCTGTATGTGGGTAAGTAAATGGCTCAGGGATAGAAAACAGAGGGTGGTTATTAATGGTACATACTCAGATTGGGTCACTGTCACTAGTGGGTACCACAGGGGTCAGTATTGTGCCCTATTCTCTTCAATATATTTATTAATGATATTGTAGAAGGTTTGCACAGTAAAATATCATTTTTTGCAGATGACACTAAACTGTGCAAAGTAATTAACACAGAAGAGGACAGTACACTGCTACAGATGGATCTGGATAGACTGGAGGCTTGGGCAGAGAAGTGGCAGATGAGGTTTAACACTGACAAATGTAAGGTTATGCATATGGGAAGGAATAATGCAAGTCACCAGTACATACTAAATGGTAAAACATTGGGTAACTCTGACATGGAAAAGGACCTAGGAATTTTAGTGAACAGCAAACTAAGCTGCAGAAACCAGTGTCAGACAGCTGCTGCCAAGGCCAATAAGATAATGGGTTGCATCAAAAGGGGCATAGAGGCCCGTGATGAGAACATAGTCCTGCCACTTTACAAATCACTAGTCAGACCGCACATGGAGTACTGTGTACAGTTCTGGGCTCCTGTGAACAAGGCAGACAGAGCAGAGCTGGAGAGGGTTCAGAGGAGGGCAACTAAAGTCATAGCTGGAATGGGTGGACTACAGTACCCAGAAAGATTATCAAAATTAGGGTTATTCACTTTAGAAAAAAGACAACTGAGGGGAGATCTAATAACTATGTATAAATATATCAGGGGTCAGTACAGAGATCTCTCCCATGATCTCTTTATCCCAAGGACAGTGACCATGACGAGGGGACATCCTCTGCGCCTGGAGGAAAGAAGGTTTGTTCACAAAAATAGAAGAGGATTCTTTACGGTAAGAGCAGTGAGACTATGGAACTCTCTGCCTGATGAGGTGGTGATGGTAAGTTCACTAAAAGAGTTCAAGAGGGGCCTGGATGTATTTCTGGAGGGTAATAATATTACAGGTTATAGTTACTAGATATGGGTTGTTGTTGATCCAGGGAGTAATTCTGATTGACTGATTGGAGTTGGGAAGGAATTTTTTCCCCTAAAGTGAGGAAAATTGGCTTCTACTGCACAGGGGTTTTTTGCCTTCCTCTGGATCAACTTGTAGGAAAACAGGTCGAACTGGATGGACAGATGTCTTTTTTTCGGCCTTATAAACTATGTTACTATGTTACTTAGCCTGATCAGACTCCTGCCTTTAGCAGGAGCTTGATCAGGCTTAACTATACCATGGCAAGCCTATGAAAGCGTCTGGTTGCCATGGTAACCATCGGGACGCTGCCACAGCAGAGCAGCGTCCCGATGGAGGGAGCTCTCTCCCTCTGTTCTGGCCACACCATCGGGACGCTGCCAGAGCACCGCAGCGCCAGATGGAGGAGGGAGGCAGCTTCCTCCCTGTTAACCCCTTCCATGCCCTGGTCCCTACGGACCGCGGCATGGAAGGGGTTAAACGGCCGACGTCACAGCAAGCACCGATGTCGGCTGTTACAGTAGATTGTCAGCTGTATGTTACAGCTGACAATCTACAACCCCATGGCATTCCTGAACAAATGGGGGGGAAAGATTTTCATGCAGGCGGGCAAACTCCCTGTTATCCCCTTCCATGCCATATTACAGCTGACAATCTAGTACCGCTCATCCATCCTGAATAATTGTGGTTGCGGGGAGGAGAGGGGTCCCCGCAACACACATTGTGTGTGTGTAGGGGGGGGGGCTGGTATTAACGCTCGGCCATCCTGATTTATTTAAACATAATATAGCCCTGCAGCCCTATGGCAAGCCGGATGCCTATAAAAGCGTCCGGTTGCCATGGTAACCATCGGGATGCTGCCACAGCAAAGCAGCGTCCCGATGGAAGAAGGAGGGAGCTCCCTCCCTCTGTGATCCCATTCAACATCGGGACCCCATGGGAGAGGGAGGGAGCTCCCTCCCTGTTAACCCCTTCCATACAGCGGTCCCTTTGGACCGTGGCATGGAAGGGGTTAAATGGCTGCCAGCACCGATGTCAGCTGTTTGAAGCAGAGTGTCAGCTGTATGCTGACACTCTTCTTCAACCGCGGCAATCCTGATTGGGGTAGAGTAGGGAGGGGGGAACCGCCGGTCATCCTGAAAAGAAGGGGGGTTATTGAAATAAATAATGGGGTAAGGAGGGGGGCAGAAACTTATGAAAACTTTTAGGAGGATCTGATCCCCGCAGTCTCAGACTGTGGGGATCAGATCCTTTCAGCTGGCATGTGAATCCTGTGATTGGCTAATCTGTACAGACTAGCCAATCAGAGGATCACTGGCACGAGACCGCACTCATTGATCTCGGGCCAGCTAGCTGGCTGTATGTAGAGATTCAGTGAAAGAGGTTCCTTGCGTCATCTGCTGGTCAGAACAGCACATTACGGCCTGAAAGCTTTTTACTCACTCCCGAACTCCCGATTCGTTACTAACCAATCGCGAATTCAGTGAGTGCAAACACTGTTACATCTGTAGGACAATATGTTTAGAATATGTAAATATGTTTTTCATACTAGGCCACGCCTCTAACTCTGCCGAAAGCATAACTATACACACCCTGTCCACTTAATGCCCCCACATAGTAATTATTCCCTCTTTGTACCTGCACATAGTAGTAATGCCGCCACTGTGCCCCCTTCACAGTAGTTATGCCCAGAGATGCCCACTTCACAGAAGTTATGGCCAGACCTGTGCCCATTTCATAGTAACTATGCCCAGATATGTGCCCCCTTCACAGTAGTTATGCCCAGATATGTGCCCCTTCACAATAGTTATGTCTAGATATGTGCCCCCTCCACAATAGTTATGTCCAGATATGTTACATAGTTAATACGGTTGAAAAAAGACATAAGTCCATATATGCCCCCTTCACAGTAGTTATGCCCAGATATTGTCCACCCTTCACAGTAGCATACCTCCCAAGTGTCCCTCTTTTGGAGGGACAGTCCCTCTTTTTGACCCAAGTCCCTCCGTCCCTCTTTTATCCTTAAATGTCCCTCTTTTTGACCTGGAGGATTAATGTATAAATGTGCATTAATAAATTTACTAAATTGCTCCTTACTAAAGTTTGTCTGGTTTCTACCTATAAATTAGACCAGAACTTCATAATTTGGTGCAATTTGGACCTTAAAATATCTATAATCTGATGATTTATGTGCTAATGTTTATATGGACAATGAAGCGCAAGAAAAATATTGCCTCAGGGGCTCTAGTAATTATGCTTTGGGCGGAGTTAAAGGCGTGGCCTAGTATGAAAAATACTGCCATAATGTGCACCGCACACATTGTCCCTCTTTGCAATTTTCAAAAGTTGGGAGGTATGCAGTAGCTATGTCCAGATATGTGCCCCTTTCACCGTAGCTATGCTCAGATATGTCTCCCCTTCACAGTAGCTATGCCCAGATATGTGCTCCCTTCACAGTAATTATGCCCACATATGTGCCCCCTTTACAGTAGTTATGCCCAGATATATGCCCCCTTCACAGTAGTAGTGTGATGTCTGACGTTACATTGAGCTGCTGCTGTGGAGCCAGGGCCATATTTAGATTTTATGCTGTCCTAGGCACTTTAGTGCCGGCTTCCTCCCCCCACTGAAGTCCACGTTTTTTAGATAGCTGATGGTAAAATGCTCCCTAGGCCTTCAGCTATTTCTCAGGACTCCCTCATATACTTGCACAATTAAAGGGCTGACCTGTTGCATGTGCACTTGGCAGCTGAAGACATCTGTGTTGGTCCCATGTTCATATATGCCCGTATTACTGAGGAAAATAATGTTTTATTATATGCAAATGGTGCGTTACCATTATACCAAAAGGCTCCGCTCTCTCTGTAACTGCCACGACTTCTGCATTTTGACATAACAGTTGTGATGACATTTTTACTGCTAGGCCCTGTCAAAGCAGACAGGGAGCGGTAGTTGCGAAGAAACCAGAGCCTCTAGGTGTAATGACAACGCCCCCGTTGCTCCTAGAGGCTAATTTGCATATATTAAAACATCCTTCTTCTCAGCAATGCAGGCACATATGAACATGGGACCAACACACATGCCTTCAGCTGCCAAGTGCACATGTAACAGGTCAGATAGTTTCATGGGTACAAATCTGCTGAGAGATGTCCTTTAGGCCTCTTTCACACGAACGTTGTGTTTTGCGGTCCGCAAATTGCGGATCCACAAAAAAAACGGATGCCGTCCGTATGGCATCCGTATTTTTTGCGGATCCATTGTAACATTGCCTATCCTTGTCCGTTTTGCGGACAAGAATAGGACATGTTCTATTTTTTTTGCGGGGCTACGGAACGGGCATACGGGTGCGGACAGCACACCGTATGCTCTCAGTATTTTTTGCGGACCCATAGAAATGAATGGGTCCGCATTTTTCATGTGAAAAATGCGGATCGGAGTCCGCAAAAAATACTGTCGTGTGAAAGGGGCCTTAAAGTGGTTGTCCGGTTCAGAGCTGAACCTGGACATATGCACTTTTCCAGCCACTCAGCCCCTCTGACATTTCTTACTCCAATGCTCTCCATTGGCTTACGCTGTAAAGCGTAAGGCAAGGGCTGTTTTCTTTACAGCCCTAGCAGTGTCCCCGGTGACGTCACTGGCACTGATGGCTGGCTTTACAGGCTAAGGCAGCACTAAAGCCCGTCCACTAGTGCCGGTGATGTCACCGGGCTCACTGCTAGGCGGAAGCCCCCCTTCCCCCTACAGTGACCTCAGCACTAATAAGGCACCCCTAATAGAAATAAGGCCAATCTATAAGTCACCCCCAGTAATGCCCCCCACCACTGCCCACATTATTTATAATGCCAGCTACAGTGCCTGCTGTAATTATAATGCCTCCTGCCGTACCCCCTATAATCTTCTCTCTAGTGCCCCTATAAATTATAATGCCTTTCCTCTCCCTACAGTCTTCTATACAATACAGTCCCATGTAAATAACATCACTCCTCTCCCTCCAGTCTTCTATACCATGCAGTCCCATGTAAATAACACCAGTCCTCTCCCTCCAGTCCCATGTAAATAACATCTCATCTTAAACAGTCTTCTATAACATACAGTCCCATGTAAATAACTTAAATCCCCTCCATAGTCCCATGTAAATAACATCACTCCTTACCCACAGTCCTCTATAATATCCAGTCCCATGTAAATAACACCAGTCATCTCCCTCTAATCTTCCGTAACATACAGGCCCATGTAAATAACACCCCTCCCCTCCCTTCAGCCCCTCTAACATACAGTCCCAGTTAAATTACATTTTTCCCCCACTAAGCAGGAAGGAGGTATAATAGGGAGAACCACATCGCCCAGCATTTCTCTGGCACTTACATTCATTCCATGGCATCACAGGTCTCCACTGCTGAGCGCTGCCTTTTTCTGCACTGGTCACATGATGGTGACCTCATCACAGGTCCAACCACCACTTCCACTATTGAAAAAAATCGCTGCTGCTTCTCCCCGTGCACGGATGACAACATCCGTTGTCGGGAGGAGCAGCCAATGGCAGACGGGGATGTCGTCCCCATCCCTGCCTGCCAACCTGGGGGTGAAACTGTGCAGCAAAGCTGTACTGGAGGTTTTCATGAAGCCTAGAAAAGGGCTGATTTGCTAGAGTTGGGGCAGGAGAGTGGGCTCCCAATTTCAACAATAACCATTCCATCTTTGTAGGTGATGAAAGCGATCAGGAGTCACATAGGAGAGCTCAATTTAGAAGCTCTTTACTCAGAACTTCCAGTTTGAGATGAAATCGGGCATTGCCAAGGCCTGTGGGAGGCACAGGATCGGATGTATGGTACAGTATGAACTCTGAAGCACTTGATGTTTAGGATAAATTGGCAGGTGGACCTAGACTCTGGTAGTGAGGGAATGTGATTGTGTATTTGCTGTTTGCTGTGTAAAAGAAAATAAAACTGGCCCATGCCACTTGTACTCAATCCACTCTATTGGATCGACATTTTTGAGATGTGCCAAAATTAAGACCCACAGGAAGGTGATCCCGTGAGCTAGAAGACCCTGAAGCTGTTACCCTAGGTAATGATGGGCTGGTAACTGAAGTTGTTATAACCAGGCCTCACTTTCCAACATTAAAACACAGTGGTCCCTCGAGTGGCAATATTAATTGGTTTGGGGACAATCATTGTAAGTTGAACTGAGGCTCAGACAGGCCCACAGGGGAACAGGTAAATCCCCCGGTGGCTGAGATGACTTCTAGGCACAGAGTCAGGTCAGCCATTATCCTCTTTCCCCAGTGATATGCCCTGCAAGGACCCCCATAATCTATCGTCTTGTAGCGTCTTGCTGTGTTGGCAAGTAATATTGCATGTAGCTGAACCAGTTGGCTCTCAGAATGAACTTTACTGGTGGGCCCTGGGTACCCCAGTCCGACACTGGCTGAAACCACTGTAACTTGGCCAGTTTGATTGGCTGGACCTGAGTCTAAGGCATTGTATGTTGAGTCTTGTTTCAACTTACAATGGCCCAGAAAAGACCATTATAAATTGAAAATACTGTATACTGAGGCCATTGTATCTTGAGGGATCACTGTACTGCTCTGCCCCAATTGGCTAAAGCAAACGGGCACTGATGTAGCACCCATTCCACTCAATGCTCTTTCAGTAAGAACACATGACCCCAGTTTTACCAATTGTTAAAGTTTTTTGAGATTACTATACTGATATCTTTAGGATAGGCCATAGATATTAGATTTCTGGGCACCCCGTCTGGACACCACAACCAGTTCTCTGATGGGGCTGAGGTGCTCTGGCAGGTACTGCAGCCTCTTCATAGTTTCTAGTGCTTTGGAGTAGTGATGAGCGGAGTTTTAAAAAATTTGATTTGTCAGCTTCGCCGAACTTCGTCAAGAAATTCGGTTGGTTCCAAATTACTTTGTCACAAATTGCTTTTCATTGTATGTAGTGGACACAATGATGCCCATGTCATTTAACCCCTCAGATGCTGCGTTCAATGCTGATCGCGGCATCTGAGACTTGCATTCAGGTGCTCAGGGGGTTAATCCAAGGTTAAAAAAAATAAATTCACCCCCTCCACTTGATTGCGGAGAGGCCATCCGCTCCCATCTGGATGAGTATATTTTTTTTTTCAGCCACCATTTTAAAAAGAATTGATTTGCTACCACGATGCACGAGGAAATTTGGCTTCGCCGTGAATCAAATTTTTCTAAACTCCGGATCCAATGATGCTTTGATTCGCTCAGCACGACATCTGCACATCATACATTTAGTAGTGGTAGGGCTGGGTATTGTGGCTTTGTCCCATTCACATCAATATGGTAAGCCCCTTTAATTTTATCCTGAAGTGTCACTTTAAATGACAAAATTGTGACTGCATGCCACCAATAGGATGAACGTACTGCATATGGATTTATGAGGCCCTGTTCACTTTAGCATAATGGCTTCCAACAAATACAAATGTTCACCAACAGGTCCCACTGACTAAATCCTGTCACATTTCTGTATATTAGTATAATAACCTGCTAAGTCATTTTTCAATTATTATGGTAAAATTACCTTCACATTGTGGGACATCATAACTCCAAGTTCCATCCTCTTGACAATATCTGTGATCTCTATTTGATATCATATTGTATCTTTAAAAAAGAGGCAGATTGCATAGAGTTAACTTGTTTAAAGTGAATAAGGCATTATTATTACATAATAAAAATAATTTTATCTTCCAAATAATACAGGGAGATTTACTCAAAAGAGACCCTGAACGTTCTGTTGTATCTCCCGTTAGGATAAAGCAATCTAAACTAAAATAAGATGCTACATTATATCTTGACATATGTTTAATCGATTGCATTACACGCAATGCTGGAAGTGATCTTGGTTATCTACTAGACCAGACATTTTGACACGGCACTCCATGTTACTGAATGTATCGGTAAGCTTATCAGTAGGAATGGCAGCAATTTCTGGTTGGATGTCTTCCTTTAAATCTTCCACAGTGTGAGGTTTGTTCCCATAGTCTTTACCGCAAAGGAAGAAGTCTGCGGTGACCCTATGTGGTGAAGTGGTGACCCAATAGGTTTGCACCATGAAGACACACTGCTCAATACTGTACACCAACATCCTGATGAGAAGTCATGTGATTGAGTGAAGAGGCATGGGGATATGCACCAGGAAGGAGGGTAAATGTCCCAAAGGCTGTCCAGCTCCTAACTCATTGCTCAAGGGCATCCCAGCTTGTTCGAAGCTCATTATACTGAGGAGCACATTGCACGTTGTTGGGTTCACAGTGCTTTGCCCTAGCTAGAGTTATTACAGAATATTTGGGGCCTCTGTCGAGTGTATTAGTCAGATGAGTGCAGCTTCTCATACCAACCATATCTTTAATCTTTTCAGACAGTGAATGAAAAGTAATGGTGTGCCGTTACAGACCCGTTTTGATTTGTATTTATGACTAAATATCTTTAGAATTGTGTTAAAGACATTTTCTGTCATATTTAATGTACCAGTCTAAATAAAAGATCATGTAAGGGTCTTACGCACAAAGTTCGTTGTGGCATTTTTTGCTGCTAAAAAAGTAATTAAAAACAACATGAATTTTTTTATGTTACGTGTTCCTTTTATGCATTTTTTAGGTTTGGGTATGAAAAAACTGCTGAAAAAAAACGGTAATAATAATAATAATTAAAAAAAAAAACACCAAACACCATGGACACAAAAAAACACCTCAATTGAAAAAGTATGAAAAAAGTTACCTGGGCTGCAGATATTGATGAGCTATTCTCAGGATAGTTCATCAATATCATATCAGTGTGGGTTCAATACATCCATAATAATCAGATGTGCAATATCATAGTCCATATACATTTTGAGCTCATTAACAAAAATGTAACAACAAGGGTACAGAGCTCTACCATTTACCAAAGTGGGAATCTAACAAATTAAATGGGGTTCTCTAGAGCAGAGATATCGACACCTAGCATCAGCTGTCTTGTGCTACAGTGTATGGAATCTGCCTCCAACTCCATGCATTATATAGCTGCCGTCACTGCAGCAGCTGGGAACAGCTGATCGGTGGAGGTGTCGGGTATCAATATCTGTAGCCCTGAAAGCCCCTTTCAATATATTCACACTTTTATAAATGTTAGGTCTCTATCCCTTTGTCCTAACTTACTGTCGTCTTCATAGGCACACATATGGAGACTTGAAGCTCCTGCTGAGACCCTCACCCACGTTTTAGGTCGTTTTCATGTTTGTCTTTGCACAGAGCAGCACATGCTGCATATTCACTGCTTTAATAATACAAGCCCTTCCGTGCCGCAGAGTTCAAACTGTAGGTGGACTCCGACGCTGTATATCTGATTTTTATGATGTATTGGACAAACTTTTTCACCATTGCATTTATTATCCTATTATGACTTTTAGGGCTCCATCAGACAGCCGCAGTGTTTTGTGTTCCGCGAACTGCAGATCTGCTAAACATCGATACCGACCTGTGTGTGTTCCGCATTTTCAGCACCGCACATGGCCGGCACTATGATAGAAAGTGCCTATTCTTGTCCGCAATTGCGAGGTCGCGGAACAGAACTATGGATGCGGACAGCACACTGTGTGCTGTCCTCATCTTTTTTAAATGAATGTGTCACGGCGAGCCGGCAATGCGCCTCATCCTTGCTGCGCCGCCGGTCTTCCGTGTCTAGCTCTGAACAGGTCGTTTCCCCTAGAAACCAGGGTACTGGAGGACCCAGCGACGCGTGCTTCATAAACACGGCCAGCTTCCTCCATCCCCTGGACACAAGTCAGTGCTTATGTGTTTTAAGTTTGTGAGTTGGGTCACGTGACGCTGGCCACGTCACATGACCCATCTTCTGGGCCCATTTAAGCAGGCAGCCTGCTGGCCACAGGTTGCCTGTGATTAGTCTTCTAAGCAGTGCTGTGATCATGACCCTTGCTATTGGATTTATTGGTGTATTTGGATTTTGGCTTCAGACTACGCTTTTGCTATTCCCCTCGGTATTTGACGTGACCTCCTGTTTCTGACTTGGCTTGCTGACTATTCTGTTATTGTGTTGTGTTCTGTCTGTGTTCGTCTTTCCCTGTGTTCCCCTTCCCCGCCCCGTGCACGTATACAGTAGAGGGGCTGCCGCTGAGTTACGGTTTTGCTGCCTAGGGCATCTACTGTAAGTAGGCAGGGAAAGAGGTGGGGTTCAGACAGAGCACACTATCCTTTGTTCCCCTGTCGTGACAGAATGGGTCTGCACCCGTTCCTCAAAATTGCTGAACAGATGCAGACCCATTCATAAAGTCCTCTGAACAAGCCCTTAGTCTGTGATTTTAGGCTGGGGTCACATGCCACTGCCTGTAGCTGAAACCCTCCCCACCGGCCCCAGCTAGTGACCACACAATTTTGGTTCAGTGGCCATTGACCAAGATTGCACTACATACCTTGACCAGAGCATGTAGACCCAGTTTACTAGTGCTGTACATCTACTCTTCATCATTACCTACAGCACAATTAAATAAATAAAGCCAATTTTTGATAAAGGAAAAAAAACAGCCCCCCATCATTATTCCATACTCACCCTTCATTACAGTAATATGTTACTTTAGCGCCAAATAAGAAATTAGTTGCCTGAAAATATCCATTATCTGTATCACCAGGATTTCCACATGATTTCGCTGTGAACAAGAGGCCATAAACAATATCATGTTTTTATGCTAGTTTATATACAGTATGCAGCAATAAGCAATAAGGCACTGTATTATTCAAAATACCATCATAATTTTGCTCATTCTGCCAACAACTCTTTTCCCCACTATGTATGCTTGATTCGGCAGACTGAATTGGCAGAGGGGAGTAAGACACATCTTCCCTGAGAAGAACAGGATCTGGGCCTGTTGAAATCCAACAGTCCAATCCTTCTAACCACAGATATCTGCCATCTGTAGAGTCAGGAGGCCCCCACACATAAGATGGTGGGCCAGGAGAATTTTTTTTTTTTATTCCTGTGTGTGGAAACAACAGTACACTTCTCTTGTGAACTCCAAGTAGCAACCAATTACAGCATAGCTTTTATTTTGTAACCTGCTTTTGAAAAGGGCGACAAAGAAAGTTTTGCTTTTAGGCAGTATGATAAATCTTCCTCCAAGTGTTTGTGTGCACTGTGGTCCCCAGCTCTGCCCATTGGTAACCCCACTGTGTTCCCCTTTTGCATTCCCTCATTGAATAACAAGAAATGAATCAGAGAAAACTTAAAGAAGGTTCTCCGGGAATTAAGAAAATAAATAATACTTAGATATTACTTTATTATAAATATATTCCCAAATACCTTTCATTAGTTATAATGGGTCATTTTGTCTGGGGAGCAATCAGGGGAAACAAAATGACCACCGTCCTATTAGTACAGACATAACCTGTCCTGATCACACATGAGGACAAGTTACTTCACAACACTGAGCTAAAGAGCTGCCTCATCCTCCTGTCTGCTCTACATGTCAGGGATTATGATCCTGAATAAGAAAGTTAGCTGAATCTCTGTAGGAAAGGAGTTCATGAGGAGACATTAAGTGCAAAGAGGACAGATAGGACAGACTGTGGTAATGGAGACTGCATACAAGTGCTGCTGCTCATTAGCCACATCCCTCACCCTCCTCTCCTCATGAACTCCATTCCTACAGAGATTAAGCTGAAGATCTTATCTGTATTCAGGATCATAATCCCTGACAAACAGAGCAGAGAGGAGGACGAGGCAGCTCTTTACCTCAGTGTTGTGAAGTAACTTGTCCTCCTGTGTGATTAGGACGGGTTTTGTGTGGACTAATAAGACAGCGGCCATTTTGTTTCTCCAAATGATTGCTCCCTATATAAAACAAGCCATTATAACTAATGAAAGGTATTTGGAAATATATTTATAATAAAGTAATATTTAAGTATTTTCATTTTCTTAATTCTCGGAGAACCCCTTTAATTCTGTCTATACCACAAGGGCAAAAAAGGAACAGAGGCTATATTAATTTGCATTCCATTATTTTGAATTTACGACACCCCCACCATCTTGCACATGCATGGCCAAGCATGCATGTGCTTTCAATCGGGAGAAAAATGTCAGTGGCTTACAGTGCCTTGCGAAAGTATTCGGCCCCCTGGAACTTTTCAACCTTTTGCCACATTTCAGGCTTCAAACAAAAAGATAAAACATTTTAAATTTTTGGTGAAGAATCAACAACAAGTGGGTCACAATTGTCAAGTGGAACGAAATTTATTGGATCATTTAAACTTTTTTTGTAATAATAAAACTGAAAAGTTGGGCGTGCAAAATTATTCGGCCCATTTACTTTCAGTTCAGAAAACTCACTCCAGAAGTTCATTGAGGATCTCTGAATGATCCAATGTTGTCCTAAATGAGTCTCTGTATAAATGCACCTGCTCTGTGATAGTCTCAGGGTTCTGTTTAAAGCACAGAGAGCATCATGAAGACCAAGGAACACACCAGGCAGGTCCGTGATACTGTTGTGGAGAAGTTTAAAGCCGGATTTGGATACCAAAAGATTTCCCAAGCTTTAAACATACCAAGGAGCACTGTGCAAGCGATCATATTGAAATGGAAGGAGTATCAGACCACTGCAAATCTACCAAGACCCGCCCCTCTAAACTTTCATCTCAAACAAGGAGAAGACTGATCAGAGATGCAGCCAAAAGGCCCATGATCACTCTGGATGAACTGCAGAGATCTACAGCTGAGGTGGGAGAGTCTGTTCATAGGACAACAATCAGTCCAACACTTCACAAATCTGGCCTTTATGGAAGAGTGGCAAGAAGAAAGCCATTTCTCAAAGATATCCATAAAAATTCTCGTTTACAGTTTGCCACAAGCCACCTGGGAGACACACCAAACATGTGGAAGAAGGTGCTCTGGTCAGATGAAACCAAAATCTAACTTTTTGGAAACAATGCAAAACGATATGTTTGGCGTAAAAGCAACACAGCTCATCACCCTAAACACAACCGTCCCCACTGTCAAACATGGTGGTGGCAGCATCATGGTTTGGGCCTGCTTTTCATCAGCAGGGACAGGGAAGATGGTTAAAATTGATGGGAAGATGGATGGAGCCAAATACAGGACCATTCTGGATGAAAACCTGTTGGAGTCTGCAAAAGACCTGAGACTAGGACGGAGATTTATCTTTCAACAAGACAATGATCCCAAACATAAAGTAAAATCTACAATGGAATGGTTAAAAAATAAACGTATCCAGGTCTTAGAATGGCCAAGTCAAAGTCCAGACCTGAATCCAATTGAGAATATGTGCAAAGAGCTGAAAACTGCTGTTCACAAACGCTCTCCATCCAACCTCAAAGAGCTTGAGCTGTTTTGCAAGGAAGAATGGGCAAGAATTTCAGTCTCTAGATGTGCAAAACTGATAGAGACATACCCCAAGCGACTTGCAGCTGTAATCGCAGCAAAAGGTGGTGCAACAAAGTATTAATGCAAGGGGGCCGAATAATTTTGCACGCCCCACTTTTCAGTTTTATTATTACAAAAAAGTTTAAATGATCCAATAAATTTCGTTCTACTTCACAATTGTGACCCACTTGTTGTTGATTCTTCACCAAAAAGTTAAAATGTTATATCTTTTTGTTTGATGCCTGAAATGTGGCAAAATGTTGGAGAGTTCCAGGGGTCCGAATACTTTCGCAAGGCACTGTATTTAACCTAAAAATGAAAGGATTTGGCAGGCTGAAATCCAAGATGCCCTTCTTTTCCCCAACATCTGCCATCGGGAGAGAGTAAGGAGGCCCCCTTACGTATTAGATGGTTGCCCATTCTAGTAGATTCTGCCAACAGTAATAAGTGTCCAACCTAACTGTGGTGCACAAAAGATCAAGTTTCCTGTTGCTCTCTGGCATCATTAAATGATAAGCGATGAGCAAAGTTTTGAAATTTGATTTGTTACAAATTAATTTATCACGATTCACTATAAACCAGGTAAACCCAGGACACTCTGCCTTAGGATACAGCCACATGGAGTAGCTGCCTTTCATTTAATAATGAAGACCGCACTGTATAGTCAGTCTTCATGTATAATGGCTGTGCAACATCTTTAATGCACCTTTATGACTAGTTAGGTTGGGGGGGCAATTTGCATATTATTGCTGTTCTTACCTGCAATCTCCTGCAGGTTATTTGACAAACTTGAATATTAATCAGCTCTGACATACCCACTTCTTCAACCCCAACGCTCTCCTGTCCTACAGGTGGGAGCCCTTCTTCTGCCATCTGCTTTTCCTCCTTTTCCACATCATCTAATATCGATGAAAATATGTCATCAGGAACATCCAGCTCCTCCTCTCTCTGTATCTTGCTGACTTTTCTAGGACATGGAGACTTTGAAGGATGATTTGGAAGAAGTAAAGCCAACATAAGATGAGGATGGTCATCATTAAGACCTGGCCCCCTAAGGGGTGCAGAATGGATGGTATTGGTTGGCACACTGGCACTGGAATAATAAAGGCTTCCATCTTATTGGTATTGAATTACATATGTTAGTTTATAGCTGCTGTAGGAATAAGTTAGTGTAGGAATAAATAAATAAAACTGAGGCAGAATAAGTCCATAAACTCTCCCTGCACTCTCCCTCCATTCTCCCTGCATTCCTTCCTCTCCAATATTCTTCTATTAATCATTTTCAACAACACTGTCCCTGGATCATCAGTGCTTGCCATGTCTAACTATGCATTCAGTGAAAACACTGAATGTGTGTTGAATATTGTAAAGATACAAAGCCAGGGTTTCTTAATGCTTACCTGTGCAGAATTTTTCATGACTAGTCCACCTAGAATTGCTCATACAAGTGACAGTATTTCTAGTTCCTAGAATACGAATAAACCCAGGTCGGCAACTGTATTGCACAGTATCCCCGGCTTTGAATGTCTTCTGATTTTCAAATTCTTCTTTTAATAACCCATATGAGATTGATGGAGGAGAATCACAATCACCTTAAAAAAAATAAAACAATGAAAATCTGGGAAGAAATGTACAATATTAGTTAACATATTGAATATTTCCATTTTTATAGATAATAGTTTTTATGTCATTTTGAGGGCCTCAAATACACATGCATATAATGTGTCATGATATTATGTCATTTTACATTCAGATTTATGAAGTAATTTGTCAAACTGGTATAAAGTAGAACTGGCTTAGTTGCCCATAGCAACCAATCAGATTCCACTTTTCATTTTTGACAGCTCCTTTTGCAAATGAAAGGTGGAATCTGATTGGTTGCTATGGGAAACTAAGCCAGTTCTACTTTACACTAGTTTGATAAACAACTCCATTAGTTTTTACAGCTTCTTCTCCTAAATTCATTTTTCAAAAATTCTACTAAAGTCATGATGATTTTTTGGATTTTCCTCTATAATGTTCCACTTTTTAAAGGCTACTAAAGGCTTTTTAAAGGCTACTAAAGTATTTGAAGAGTTGGTGGAGTGACAATCAAGCAAAGTTAAATGTAAGTTTATTGCATTAAAGGGGTTTTCCGGGTGTTTTATACTGATGACCTATCCTCTGGAGCTTACTAATGGTCTGCTGCCTGTAGACTGCTATTGTAGAATGGTACTATGCTTTTAGGTAACAGTGTATTAGGTTGTTGTTCCATAAAGTGCACTAGTGCAGCTCTGGTGAATACAGTTGGCAAGTAGGGCTCTATAAGGCTAGCGTCACACATGCATTGTTTGTGGCAGTGTTTGAGTCAAAGCAATGAATGGATCCAAAAAGAAGGAAAAGTATATCCACTCCTGTACTTGGCTTACAAAACTTTCTCAGTCAAAAGCTGAATTTTCATTTTTTCCTTGAGTTTACTGGAAAGCTATTTATCAGATAAAACAGAAGAAGTCATAGGAAAAGATAGTAGTCGGTCCATGTACAATAAAACAGTGTTAGGGTCCATTCACACATCCGTAACTGCTTTGCGATCCACATTTTGCGGACTGCACATGGCCGGCACTATGATAGAAATGCCTTTTCTTGTCTGTGGACAAGAATAGGACATGTTATATTTTTTTGTGGAGCTGCGGAATGGAAGTGCGGATGCGGACAGCACACAGTGTGCTGTCCGCATCTTTTACGGCCCCATTGAAAATTAATGTGTCCTCACCCATTCTGCAAAATTATGGAACGGATATGGACCCATTTTGCGGACGTGTGAATGGACCCTTATCATAGAGCACCACCTATGTATCCCTCTAGCACATGACTTACTGCTCACTGTCTTAGGGTTACAGCACACAGAGTTTTTTGGACAAGGTTTTGAAGCAGACCTGTCTGCAGGATTTTTAGCCAAAGCCGAAAGGATCCCAGAAATATAAAGGAAGTGCTTATACTCTATCCTGCTGGATCAATTTCTGGCTTTGGCTGAAAATCCTGCATGCAGATCTACTTCAAAATCTCGTTCAAAAGCTGTGTGGCCATACCCTTATGGAGTGTACTCATCAGTGAGTCTTAGAAATCATTAGCTTAATCACTTTTTTGCAATATGGTTAGAAACATTGTTTCAGGGTGGCAGTGGGTCCCCTTCCTTTCAGGATCCTGAAGTAAGTCCAACACTGCAGGATATCCATATTACTTGTAGTCTAGAGTATATCGGGATAAAGATTATACAGCAAAGGGGTTTCTGTAAAAAGTATGTTTTCCCTAAAGTGCAAGTGGGTAAATAGACAAAGCATACAAATTTAGTTAAAAACTTACAGTAAACTGACGTAATAAAGCAGAAGGTTAAAGCGATCACCAGCAATGACACTCTAGATACCACATGGTCCATCATAATGGCAGATCTACAAATGTCCGATTTTGCAGTTCAATCCAAATCTGAAAGAAATCATGACATATTATATTTTTATAAGCCTTAATAGTCTTCTTTTTATACTTTTGATATCTGTTTTCAGACATTGATCACTATGAGCAACTGAGCAAGTTTTCCTTTACACCAGTTTTGATAAATTTCCCCTTTTGTGTTCTCCTCTACATAAGAAAAAAAAATCAATCAGATTCCACCATTCACTCTTTAGAGCTGAAAGCACAATTGCTATAGGGCAGTGGTGGCGAACCTATGGCACGGGTGCCAGAGGTGGCACTCAGAGCCCTCTCTGTGGGCACCCGCACCCTGGAAAAAGTCATAGTTTAATATGCCTTAAACTTTTCCTGCTATTTATCAGCACAGGGTGCACTATGGACAGAACGGGAAGTGCACTGAATGTAGGCAGGCTATTACAGCTAAATGATAAAGCACATGAAAGATATACTATACTGGACTGCAGTTTTCAGGTTAAATAGCCGTGTTGGCACTTTGCAATAAATAAGTGGGTTTTCGGTTGCAGTTTGGGCACTTGGTCTCTAAAAGGTTCGCCATCACTGCTATAGGGCAACATGTGTAACAGGTAAAATACGTTGTTAACCCCTTAACTCGTAATGCCTTACATGTATGGCATTATGCGACCACAATTTTATGGGGTGCGCTGCTATGGTGAGCCCACTCCATACACGGTGGGTGCTGGCTGTGTGATACAGCAGGCACTTGGCCCCAATGAAGGGGAACGGCGATCATGCTGAACCTCGTCATTTAACTCCTCAAACGCCATGTTCAACGGTGATCGAGACATCTGTGAGGTAAAGTAGAGGGAGATCAGGGCCTGCTGAGGCTTCCCAGGGCTGTTCAAGTAATCTCTCTGCTGAGGTATGCATGAGGCACATCTCAACAGGGAGTGCGTCAAAATCCTATTCACCCTAATAAATCTCTAGATCAAAAGATCCTGGGATAAACGTTAAATCACCCCCCTTTCCCCAATTTTACATATAAAAATAAATACACATTACAAAAAAAAAAAAACATATTAGCTATCGCTGCATTTGAAAATGTTTTAACTATTAAAATATTTTGAAAATTTCCGGTGCCGTGAATGAAAAAAAAAATGAAAACGCGATTTGCCATTTTTAGTCACCTTTTCCCCCCAAAAGTGATCAAAAAGAGTGCATACCACTAAAATGTTACCAATAAAAACAGTTCCTTCCCCCAAAAAACAAGCCCTCATACAGCTCCGTAGACCAAAATATAAAAAATTTTTTATATGCTGATGCAAAGAAAATGTAGGTTTTTTTTTTAAAGGTTTTCATTTTTTTTAAAGTAATAAAATAAAAACTCAACAGTTTAGTATCGCTGTAATTGTATTGAGCTACAGAATAAAGTCAGCATGTCATTTTTAGTGCACAGTGAATGCTGTGATGCTAAAAACCCCAAAACCCTTGGTGGAATTGTTTTTTTTGTTTCAATTTTACCCCACAAGAATTTTTTTCCAGTTTTTTTTTCTCGCAAAAAATAAGCCCTCACATTGCACTGTGAACTGAAAAATATCAAAAATTAAAATAGGCCTGGTCTTTAATGGGTTAAGATTGGGAACAATAGCTTTAACAATTATTTGATAAATCTTACCTGTTCAGCACGGTGTGTATTAAGAGACCCTCAGAATATTCTTTAGTATATAAAGTCTCAATGATTACATTTCTATGTTTGCTGCTGTATAAAGTAGAGATCTAATTAGTTGAACTGTGAAAGTTGCTTATATCAGATCAGAGCACCAGTTTAATAATTACCATGGCCTTAGGAAACCAAACATATCTGTTATGTTCTAAACCCCATGATGGCACCACACATTCCGGTAACAGTCAAAAGTATTCGGAAATTATAGCAACACAGAAAAAAACATTAAAGAATAACTAAACCTTTACATAAACTTTTAATATGTTGTCCCTAATAAAACTCTCTCTAATATACTTTATTTATTAATTTTCTATTTTTACACCATATTTCCCTGCCTAAAGCACACCACTCACTGGTGCACTTAAAACTCTGTTCTCTGTACACCGCTGACAGCTCAGCGGTGTATGGCGTACATTTTATGAATTATGCCGCAGCAGCGCCAAGAGTATGGGCAGAAGAGCATATTGCTGCTCCTGCCCATACCCCCGGACGATTACTAACTCTTGGCATAGCCAATGGGTACTCTGTACCCATGTACTATGCCAGGATTAGCTGATCGGAGCAGGTTCCTGCTTCTGCCTACTCTGCTAAGCTAAGAGAGCTGACATGCAGTTCTTTTAGGGAGCCCTTGAACAAGAAATCACCCATAATGCAGTGCAGTCAGCCAATTAGCAGCTAGCCAGCCCCTGTGATGTCACATCCCTATAAAAATCCTAGTCCCGCCTGATCTCAACCATTTTACAGTGAACTGAACATAGGGAGAGATGTGCTCGGCATAGTGTTTAACAAAGCTTTAATTGTAGAATCTTGGATAAGGAGACTGCAGGAACAGTGTAGGGAGATTATAGGGAGAGTTTTTACACACTGTATGGAGAGAATAGGGAGACTACAGGGACAGTGCAGACTGTGTAATCAGAATCTGAAAGGATCCATAGGAGACAGCTCATTTTGCATCTAATTGAACAGTGTCCAACTTCTCAAATTTGTATCAATACACTGTGTAATTTAACTGTTATTGGGATGTTCCCCTTGTCTAATAGCAACAAAAGAGAGTAAGACAGCACTACTCACTGGAACTTTCCTAGGTATCCTTATAGTAGCGGTGCCCGCAGTGTTGAGCCACGCCCGACTGGGCTCCCCAAAAAGTTAGTAGATACTATAGCACTCTTTGTCTTTCAAATAATTCTTGAAAGACAAAAACGTTGCATGTTTGGTGAAATAAACACAGAAATTATTTGAAAGACAAAGAGTGCTGCAGTAACTTTTGCCCCTTGTCTAATAGATATGCAATTCTATTACACCTTGATTCTCAAAGTGGGGTGAATAAGTAGTGTAATTATTGGGTGCCCACCTTGTTTAATAAATAAGCTATTCTATTACTCTTTGCTTCTCAAATTGGAGTGAATAAGCTGTCTTATTTAACTGTTATTGGGATGCCCCCTTGTTGAATAGATTGTTTGAGATTGTTTATCTATATGCTGCCGACTGTTGTTTATCCAATGAAGTCTTCCCGGAGCATTTAACCCTCACCCTATGTTGTCTGCGTTGTGTTCCACCCATGGGAAGGAAGGACTTGGCCCTGTGCGGTCTTTATAAAGATAGCCAGGTCGGTGGATGAGAGCACCCACTGACCCTCGTGTCTCCACAGCGCCCACATGTCACGGCCCCCTGAGTCCTGTGGGGGCTGAACTGACGGAGGAGAAGGACATTAATAGTTAGGAAATATATACAGAAATAGGTGGTTTATCTGCACAAGCGACAGGATAGGAGCAGGAGGAGCTAGAGGGCGATGAGGAAGACCAGGCAGATCATCCCAACAGACTGTGGCATTATGCAGTGGAGATGGAGGCAGGGAGTCCCTTTGAGTCTGTTGCAAAAATTGCCAGATGCATGCTGAGTTGCTTGTGTAGTGACAGTCGCATTATCACCATTTGGCAGAGGGAAGACTATTGGCTCTCCACAATGTTAGACCCTCGCTACCAGGCCAAAATGGAGACCTTTTTTACACCTGCTAAGGGGATTGATAAACTCATTTACTATACAGACATCCTATGTAGTCAGTTGGTCACAGCCTATGTGTGCCATCACCCATCCTCCCGAAGGTCTGACCAGAGGGACCCTCTTTGCTCACTCGCCACTGCCATGACTGCTGCAGGGGAGGGAAAGGCAGGAGCAGCACAAGCTCTGTCAGCAGTAGCCTGAGTCTCAAGTCTCTAATGAGCATGTTTCTTCACCCGCCTACTGAACGAACCAGCCAGCAGCAGAAGGACTTGGAGCAGAACCTGAACCAGCAGGTGGTGGCATACTTGGACTGCACCCTGTCCGCCCAGATCAGAGATCCCCTGGACTACTGGGCAGACAAACTTGAATTGTAGCCGCAAGTGGCCGAGTTTACCCTCGGAAGGCTTTCCTGCCTGGCCAGTAGTGTGGCATCAGAGCAGGTGTTTATTTGTGCCGGGGGGCATAGTTTACCCCAAAGAGAACTTGCCAACGCAAAATGTTAACAGATTAACCTTTATAAAGATGAATCAGGCGTAAATCAGCCAGGATTTCCACACACCGGTACCTGATGCATCAGACTAGATAATTCTGGCAGTAATGTTTCTAACTGCAGTGTGTTGCCACACCAGAACATTGTGAAAAATGTCCCGTTACTTCTGGCCACATGCTTCAACCACTAATCTGATGCTGCCACCTGCCTGATGCCAAAACGCCTGCTGCCATCTTCTCCTGCTGCCACCCACCATCTTGTGCTGTTACTGCCACTTCTGTTGCCCCCCACTTCCCCTCTCTGTGACTGGGCCACTGTGTTGGCTGTGTCACTGTAGTTAGGCTTTCACACATTCATTAGTTTTTTTCATGCGTTTTCTTCACTTTTGTATTTTAGTACTTCCATTTTTAGTGCCTTTTTTGCTGTAAAAATGCCAGCTCTAGATGTTAGCTGAAGGTCTATAGTAAGTATGAAACCCAGGACACACAAGCATTTATTTTGCTCCTGGCATTTTTGTTCTTGAAAGGAGTATTCCCATCTTGGACACTGGGGGCTATACTCAGAATGGAGCCTGCAAAGTGCCAGAGGGTGCAGCAAACATGCACGGCTGCCCTCCATTTATTTCTATGGGACTGGCAAAAATAGCCAAGTGCTCTATTTACTTCTGTGGGCTTACAGAACTAGCTAAAGGGGTGCGCTCTCTGGCACTTTGCATGCTCTGTTCCAAAGACAGGTATGGGTCCCAGCGGTGGGACCCACACCTGTCTGACATTGGGGGCATATCCTAGCGATATACAGTACAGACCAAAAGTTTGGACACACCTTCTCATTCAAAGAGTTTTCTGTATTTTCATGACTATGAAAATTGTAGATTCACAATGAAGGCATCTAAACTATGAATTAACACGTGGAATTATATACTTAACAAAAAAGTTTGAAACAACTGAAAATATGTCTTATATTCTAGGTTCTTCAAAGTAGCCACCTTTTGCTTTGATTACTGATTTGCACACTCTTGGCATTCTCTTGATGAGCTTCAAGAAGTAGTCACCTGAAATGGTATTCCAACAGTCTTGAAGGAGTTCCCAGAGAGCACTTGTTGGCCCTTTTGCCTTCACTCTGCGGTCCAGCTCACCCCAAACCATCTCGATTGGGTTCAGGTCATCTGGCGTAGCACCCCATCACTCTCCTTCTTGGTCAAATAGCTCTTACACAGCCTGGAGGTGTGTTTGGGGTCATTGTCCTGTTGATAAATAAATGATGGTCCAACTAAACGCAACCGGATGGAATAGCATGCCGCTGCAAGATGCTGTGGTAGCCATGCTGGTTCAGTATGCCTTCAATTTTGAATAAATCCCCAACAGTGTCACCAGCAAAGCACCCCCACACCATCACACCTCCTCCTCCCATGCTTCACGGTGGGAACCAGGCATGTAGAGTCCATCTGTTCACGCTTTCTGCATCGCACAACACGGTGGTTAGAACCAAGATCTCAAATTTGGACTCATCAGACCAAAGCACAGATTTCCACTGGTCTAATGTCCCATTCCTTGTGTTCTTTAGCCCAAACAAGGATCTTCTGCTTGTTGCCTGTCCTTAGCAGTGGTTTCCTAGCAGCTATTTTACCATGAAGGCCTGCTGCACACAGTCTCCTCTTAACAGTTGTTGTAGAGATGTGTCTGCTGATAGAACTCTGTGTGGCACTGACCTGGTCTCTAATCTGAGTTGCTGTTAACCTGCGATTTCTGAGGCTGGTGACTCGGATGAACTTATCCTCCGCAGCAGAGGTGACTCTTGGTCTTCCTTTCCTGGGGCGGTCCTCATGTGAGCCAGTTTCTTTGTAGTGCTTGATGGTTTTTGCCACTGCACTTGGGGACACTTTCAAAGTTTTCCCAGTTTTTCGGACTGACTGACCTTCATTTCTTAAAGTAATGATGGCCACTCATTTTTCTTTACTTAGCTGCTTTTTTTCTCGCAATACTACAAATTATAACAGTCTATTCATCAGCTGTGTATCCACCTGACTTCTGCCCAACACAACTCATGGTCCCAACCCCATTTATAAGGCAAGAAATCCCACTTATTAAACCTGACAGGGCACACCTGTGAAGTGAAAACCATTTCAGGTTACTACCTCTTGAAGCTCATCAAGAGAATGCCAAGAGTGTGCAAAGCAGTAATCAAAGCAAAAGGTGGCTACTTTGAAGAACCTAGAATATAAGACATATTTTCAGTTGTTTCACACTTTTTTGTTAAGTATATAATTCCACATGTGTTAATGCATAGTTTTGATGCCTTCAGTGTGACTCTACAATTTTCATAGTCATGAAAATACAGAAAACTCTTTGAATGAGAAGGTGTGTCCAAACTTTTGGTCTGTACTGTATTAGCGGTTTAAATTTTGCTGAGAAGCACTTATAGATCAAAAGCATATTATGGGGATGTGCGATCCAGTTCTGTTTTCTCCTGTGACGCATTTACATTAATCTTTCTTCTTCATTTCTGGTATCAGCACTCCTCCCACTCGGCTCAGGTGTTTTTAATTAACGAATAGGAGTCTGCATATAAAAGCTAATGGACCTGCCAGCTTTCAGTTGGAGTTCATGGGACATATTTTAGACAACTGTTCAGATGGTGCATTACTGCACGGTGGCATTTGTTTTTGTGGCTCTGAACTAGTGAGATGGCGGGACCCAGTGCCATGGGTGGCTTTGTCAGATAGCAAGGTGCTGTTTTGACCCCTGGGTTCCGCCGCTTGCTGGTGCGGTGCCACGCTGCCGCTACGCAGTGCTGCGGCCAAAGTTTAGAGTAAGGTCCCACTCCTGGAGGCAACCTTGACGCCGGTGAGTGGGCTTATTGCCTTTTGATCAGAACGCACACCAATGCCTCTTGTATTAGCATGCAGTGCATTGGGTAGTGCATTAAAAATTGCTCTGAGAAGCGGTTTAAATTTTGCTGAGAAGCACTTATAGATCAAAAGCATATTATGGGGATGTGCGATCGAATTCTGTTTTCTCATATGCTAGCGATATGTCCCCAGTGTCCAAGATGGGAATACCCCTTTAAGTGGCATTTTTTTGTCTTTCCAGCTTCTTTTTAAGCAGCATGCTGTAGTTCTTGCCTTTTTTTCAGGCTCACAAACAACAGATAAACCACCACAATAACGTGGAAAAAATGCAAGCGGTGCCAAATTAATGAGTGTAGGGACCCTTAGGTAGCAAAAATAGCTATTTTCATAGTCAACAAGTGTTCCCAATTTTTACACAATCTTTGTATGTAAACAGTGAATTTAATCATTAACTCTTTCAGGTTGTAGTAACATGAATAATAGGCCCCTGAGAAGGAAAACAATTTATAGTGCTGTCTGGTTAGAAAGATGGCGTCGTATCTGTAGTAGATATTTAGGAAAGGCTTCCTTTATACATAGGGGTAGATTTATCAAAACTGGTGTAAAGGAAAACTGGTATAGTTTCCTCTAGCAACCAAACTGAAAATGTAGGACACAAACATGTTTTTTAGCTAATGTGTTTGTTTTCTAATTGATGTTTTTTTTTTGTGTTCTGATTTTTTTTGTTAAATGGCAGCATGAAACAGAGGCATGTTTACTCCTTCTTCTATAGGGTAAAAAAGGCCTGATGAAAAACACCTTAAAATACACATGCAACATGGAGAAACGATTTCTATGGCTTCTTTTGTGGTATAAAATGATGGACCTTAAGGGGTACACCAATTTTAAAGCAATTAAAATGTTGTTCTTCATTATAATGAAAAGTTATACCAATTTAGGGAAGCATGTCCAGACTGGAAGCAAGTATAGTTGCTTATCTTCAAGAGCTCTGCTTCCTTCATAATCCTCACAGCCCCCAAAGCGAACTACAGGTGATCCAACAGTTATCTAAAACTGCTACCCAAACCTGGCAGAAACAAGATGCCAAGGAGAAGACAGCAATACAGAAAATTCCTGAAGTGCCTTACCGACGTCTTCACAGGGCAAGGAACAAGGAAGAAAATGGCTTCCAATAAAACAGTGCTCCAGCACAAGTCCCCAGCAGCACATAACACCTCACAGCTTCTCTCCAGGCAGTAAAAAGGGGAGGAGAATACAGAGAACCGTGCTTCCCACTCTAACTAACGATATGCACCCTTTAGATGGTATTGCATCTCCAACAGAAAAAAAAAAACAAAACAAGCCCAGAGCCCGATGAGAAGCACCGACAATGGAGATGAAATGTGGCACAAAATCACCCATGCACTTGCAGAGGGGCTAAACATTAACTCTTCAAACACTAGAAGACCTACCAAACAAAGGCTAAGGTGATGTTACAAAACAATGCAAACTCCAAGATAGGGGACTATCATTTACTTTCATTAACCCCTTCTAATACTGTATTTGCACATCATATCATCTTCAGTTGAAGCTTTTTCAAGTTAAGTTAAAGGGGTATTCCCGGTAGCCGTAAATTAATTTTTGATAAACTGCATTAAAGGGAACCTGTCACCCTCCTTTAGGCAAATTAAACTGTAAACATTACCTTAATGTATAGACCAGTGTAATTTCAAATGAAGTTCCTGATACTGAGAACTGCCTGGTGAAAACTGTAGTAAATTGAACTTTTATTCCTCCTTGGCGCGCTTTTCCCAGTGATCTTGAAGTCAAGGGGGCAGCGGCCTCCTTGCTTCGAGTCATAGAAAGCCACTCCCCACTTCCTTGTGATAGACCAGTTTGCCTGGGTGCCTGGGGAACGCGCAAATATAGCGCAAATATCGCGCAATGCGCGTTGCGCGATTTCTTACTGCGCGATCCCGGCCCCGGCTCTTCAGTTTGCCGGCGCTTCTACTGTATCTGTGCATTGCGCCGCATAACTCACGCCGAGTATACGTACGCCCGGCGGTATGCCGCTTCTGTGACCCCTTGCGTGCTGGGACGGCGGGCGCGCTCTCGCAAGCGCGCTCTGCTTTGCTATGCGGCGCATGCGCAGATACAGTAAGAAAGCGCCGGCAAACTGAAGAGCCAGGGCCGGGATCACGCAGTAAGAAATCGCGCAACGCGCATGCACGATATTTGCGCGATCCCCGGCACCCAGGCAAACTGTCTATCACAAGGAAGTGGGGAGTGGCTTTCTGACTCGAAGCAAGGAGGCCGCTGCCCCCTTGACTTCAAGATCACTGGGAAAAGCGCACCAAGGAGGAATAAAAGTTCAATTTACTACAGTTTCACCAGGCAGTTCTCAGTATCAGGAACTTCATTTGAATCACACTGGTCTATACATTAAGGTAATGTTTACAGTTTAATTTGCCTAAAGGAGGTGACAGGTTCCCTTTAAGGCTGCAAGCTGTGACCTAACCAGAACCCATACCTATACATATAACCAGAGCTTCAATTTACCTTGCAAACCATTTCTCTAGCTCCTATATGAGCCTGCAACACACTGAGAGTGTCATGGCTCCTGATCTTCCCTCACAAAACTACAATCCCCACAATCCCTAGCTTTCCTGCTGTGAGTTTCTGCTTGTTCATGAGTGCTGATGATTACTGATTGGCTGCCTGATATTCCAGTCCGGTCACGCCCCCTCTACTTAGTAAGCTGCAGCACACTGACATTAGCTAGAGAACTGATAGCAACACACTGAGCATGCCTGACCTGACAAAGGCTCAGAACTACAGGTCGGTGCCATGGTAACTTATGAGGAACACAGTAGGTAGCAGGGAAGAAAGTACTTTATAACTACTGAACGGTAATATGTGAAATAGACATTATATTAGGTAATGATTGATGATGAATTAGTCTAAAACATAAGTTATATTTCTGGTAACCGGAATAGCCCCTTTAAAGGGGTTATATGAAAATTTTCTATTGATGATCTATTTTCTGGATCAGCTGTTAGAAGAGGCTCCATGAGCGCCGTGACATATTCCTAGGCCATGTGACATCATGGTACATCAGATGTCACATGGCCTACGGTGCAGCTCAAGCCCCATTGAAGTAAATGTAGCTGTGCAGCAACACCAAGCACAGTCCGCTGTACTATGTACAGCGCTGTGCTTGAAGAGATGGCGGTAGTTTGTTCACCTATCAGTTATTTGATCAGTTATTTCCATCAGTTATTGTCAGCCAAGCCAGAGTGGAACACTAAAACAGAGATCAGGTATAATGAAAGATCTGCACCTGTTTGGTTGTTTTTGACCCCGGACCTGGCTTTGCTCACAATAACTGATGGAAATAATTGATCAAATAACTGATATGTGAACAAACCCCTAAGAGGAATCAAAATCCTTTGCAAATGGGGCTTCCCTACCAAGCTTATTGTGAAAAGCGGAAACAACACATTTATTTATCCAATCTGCTGAAAACAGCATGACCTTACTAAAAAGTGGAACTTGAAATCTCCATCTCCTCACCTATCAAAGAACATCCAAAGTCTCTATGGTCCAAGAAGATTAATGAAAATTATTGTAACCCTGACTGATGTGAGAAAGAGGGCGGAAAAACCCAGTCCACGCTCATCTTTACACATGGTAAAAATAAATAAATGGAGCCAAAAACAATAATAAAATACTAATTAGGTACAATGAAGCAGAAGAGTGGACCGTCCGTCTAGGCGCTGTCACTGGACAAAGACTACACCCAGGTATAATGATGTAGCTGTAGGTAGTTTTATTAGTCAATGCTGTCTACGCGTTTCGGAGGATCAATGCCTCCTTCAGGACAAAAAACACATAGTGCAAACAACAGTACATTTAAAAGGCCGTTTTTGGCGCCAAGAGTGAGAAGGGGGCGTGGCCAATTTTTTTTTTTTTAAAATAAATTGACAGTGACGGTAGCAACCATTGTTACATATAAAATGAAATAAAAGATGAAATACATCTATATTACAAAGTCAGAGTATATAAAATACAAAAAGAAACAGAGTGGCGCGCCAATGTGCCTAATTAAGAAAGCATAAAAGAATAAAAACAAAGTAATGCGCTTACCCCTAATGGATGTGTAGAGACCCAACACTATGATGAGCTTCGCTGGTATGGATGCAAGTATATATAATTATAAAAATAATAAATATAAAAAAAAAAATAAATATATATATACATATATATCTATCGCTTAAAACACATAGAGAGAGATATAGGGCACATTCATTGTGTATATTATAATCTCATAGGTGGATCCACCGAGGATGCATGTATATATGGATGCAAGTGTTGGTGAATATTTAATATGTGGTTTTTTGCTAGAGTTTTCATATAGTAAAGAGTCTGGAATGAGGATGGGAATTATAATCTCATGTGTGTGGTAATGAGGGATGCCTATACGTATGGATGCATGTGTCGGTATATCTTAAATATCTTTTTTCTGCTTGTTGTTTTGTATTTTTTACTTTTCTATATGATGGTCTCCTTAATCTCATTTAGACCGAAGGGGGTAATGGTATTCAACTGATAAATCCAGAAGACTTCTCTTTTTTGTAATATATCAAATCTATTGTACGGATTGTATGGGATATAGTCAATTAGAGTGATGTTAATTGGGTGTTTTTGTTTTTCTGGGCTAGCAGCACAGTGTCTGGATAGGCTGTGTTTATTATAAAGCCTTTGTATATTGTAGCGGTGTTGGTTTAGCCTACAATGGAGAGATTGAGTGGTGCGGCTGACATACTGTAGGCCCAGAGGCGTAGCTAGAGGTTTAGCACAGGGGGGGGCGAAACATACTTGAGTGGGCCCCCCACTTATTGGCTTCCCAAACGCACGTTTCCAACTTCACAGGCACATACTACTAGTTGTGGTTATAATACTGTATTAGAAAGATGACTGTATAAACTGCTAGATCATCTATGCTGTTAAGTACAGTACAATAGACTTTCTACCTACCCTGCTCTAAATACTCTACCATATAATGCAGTAAAATATAGGAGTAATAGGATTAAAAAACAATGGGACTAAACTAACAGTCCCCTGCCCCCATCAGACCTCAGATCATCAGAATGTGCCCCCATCAGACCTCAGATCAGTGTATTGTGCCCCCATCAGACCTCAGATCAGCGTATTGTGCCCCATCAGACCTCAGATCAGCAGAATATGCCCCCATCAGACCTCACATCAGCCTACTGTGCCCCATCAGACCTCAGATCCGCGTATTGTGCCCCATCAGAACCAGATTGTGCCCCATATCAGACTTCACATCAGCCCTACCGTGCCCCATCAGACCTCACATCAGCGTATTGTGCCCCATCAGACCTTAGATCATCAGCGTATTGTACCCCATCAGACCTCAGATCAGCAGAATGTGCCCCCATTAGTCCTCACATCAGCCTACTGTGCCCCCATCAGACCTCAGATCAGCGTATTGTGCCCCCATCAGACCTCAGATCAACAGAATGTGCCCCCATCAGACCTCAGATCAGCCTACTGTGCCCCCATCAGACCTCAGATCAGCGTATTGTGCCCCATCAGACTCAGATCAGCCTACTGTGCCCCCATCAGACCTCAGATCAGCGTATTGTGCCCCCCATCAGACCTCAGATCAGCGTACTGTGCCCCATCAGCCCCATCAGACCTCAGATCAGCGTATTGTGCCCCATCAGACCTCAGATCAGCGTATTGTGCCCCATCAGACCTCAGATCAGCGTATTGTGCCCCATCAGACCTCAGATCAGCATATTGTGCCCCCATCAGACCAGCAGAATGTGCCCCCATCAGACCTCACATCAGCCTACTGTGCCCCCATCAGACCTCACATCAGCGTATTGTGCCCCCCACCAGACCTCAGATCAGCGTATTGTGCCCCCATCAGACCTCAGATCAGCGTATTGTGCCCCCATCAGACCTCAGACCAGCTTATTGTGCCCATCATCAGACTCGGATCAGCCTACTGTGCCCCCATCAGACCTCGGATCAGCCTACTGTGCCCCCCATCAGAGACCTCACATCAGCCTACTGTGCCCCCATCAGACCTCACATCAGCCTACTGTGCCCCATCAGACCTCAGCATCAGCCTACTGTGCCCCCATCAGACCTCAGATCAGCGTATTGTGCCCCCATCAGACCTCAGATCAGCGTTTTGTGCCCCCATCAGACCTCAGATCAGCGTACTGTGTCCCCATCAGACCTCAGATCAGCGTATTGTGCCATTGTGCAGACCTCATCAGACGTCCCCTCAGATCAGACCTCAGATCAGCGTTTGTGCCCCATCAGACCTCAGATCAGCCTCTGTGCCCCCATCAGACCTCACATCAGCCTACTGTGCCCCCATCAGACCTCACATCAGCCTGCCTACTGTGCCCCCATCAGACCTCACATCAGCGTATTGTGCCCCCATCAGACCTCAGATCAGCGTACTGTGCCACCATCAGACCTCAGATCAGCCTACTGTGCCCCCATCAGACCTCACATCAGCCTACTGTGCCCCCATCAGACCTCACATCAGCCTACTGTGCCCCCATCAGACCTCACATCAGCGTATTGTGCCCCCATCAGACCTCACATCAGCTTAATGTGCTCCCATCAGACCTCAGATCAGCGTATTGTGCCTCCATCAGACCTCAGATCAGCGTATTTGTGCCCCATCAGACCTCAGATCAGCTGACTGTGCCCCCATCAGACCTCATATCAGCCTACTGTGCCCCTATCAGACCTCAGATCAGCGTATTGTGCCCCATCAGACCTCAGATCAGCGTATTGTGCCCCCATCAGACCTCAGATCAGCAGACTGTGCCCCCATCAGACCTCATATCAGCCTACTGTGCCCCTATCAGACCTCAGATCAGCGTATTGTGCCCCCATCAGACCTCAGATCAGCGTATTGTGCCCCCATCAGACCTCAGATCAGCAGACTGTGCCCCCATCAGACCTCATATCAGCCTACTGTGCCCCTATCAGACCTCAGATCAGCGTATTGTGCCCCATCAGACCTCAGATCAGCCCACCCAGCCACATAGGATTAAAATAAAAAACCTTTCTTACTTACTTTTTATTTTAATCCTATGTGGCTGGGTGGGCTGATCTGAGGTCTGATGGGGGTCCCTAAATACAAGGGAGCGCTTCCATAATGGAAGCGCTCACTTGTATTTTGCCTGATAGGGATGGGGGGGTGACCGATGGTCTGGCATGGTCTAAAAAAGGTACAACACCGTTACAATTAGTGTTGGTGTTGTCGATCACCACAGTGGTAGGAGAGGGGGGAGTATTAGTATGCTCAGCCTGTGTTGGATAAATACTAATATTGCTAAGAGAGGTGAGTTGTGAGGTCTCATGTAGAGCATTTTTGGTAGCTTTTCTGTTTAAATATTGGTCTCTAAGGGTATGGAACTTATCCAAAAATTGATCAGTAGGAAGATCATTAATATGTGAACCTAAACTAGACTGTGTTAACATCTTTATGGGGAATTCGAGGATGAATATATTCTAAACTCCACATTCAATAATCACATCAAGTCAAGTACTACAAAAGATACATTGATGATTTGTGTATTATTTGGGATGGTGATGAAAAAACGTCTAGTGAGTTCTGCCAGTCACTGAATACCACTAATTGGGGGATCACATTTACCCCGACATACCATAAAAGAAAGTATTGAATTCCTCGATATAATTATTACCATACAAAATAATCAAATAAATACAAAAACTTTCTTCAAGTCAGTCGATACAAACAGCTATATTCATTATAAAAGCTTTCATCACAAAAATTGGCTGAATAACATACCTTACAGCCAATACAAACGTATAAGACGGAATTTGCACTAAACATGAAGACTACAAAGTACAAGCTAAAATACTAGACACCAGATTCAAAGAGAAAAATTACCCCAAAAAATTAATTTCAGATGCATACAAAAAATGTGCCAACCTGACCCAAAAAGAATGTCTATTACCAAGTAAGAAAAAAGAGAACACCTTTGATCAAATTAACCTCATTACCCAATATAGCACGTCTAATAATCAGATCAAAAACATTCTCACCAAACACTGGCACATACTTCTTCAAGACCCATACTTGGCAAAACACTTATCGAAAAAACCAAACATTACCTACAGAAGAGCCCCAACCATCAGAAATCTCATTGCCCCAAACAAACTAAGACAACACAGAATATCCGAAACCACAATAAATAAAGGAACAACACAAAAAATGGGCAGCTTTAAATGCCAAAAGAACCGCTGTCTGTGTTGCAATATAATCTCTCATAAGAAAGAGTCCTTTCAATCGAAATCTAACGGTAACATATTTTCCGATAAAACATAATTTAGACTGCCAATCATCTTTCGTCATTTATCTCATCGAATGCAACTGTGGCCTACAGTATGTCGGCCGCACCACTCAATCTCTCCATTGTAGGCTAAACCAACACCGCTACAATATACAAAGGCTTTATAATAAAACACAGCCTATCCAGACACTGTGCTGCTACCCAGAAAAACAAAAACACCCAATTAACATCACTGCAATTGACTATATCCCATACAATCCGTACAATAGATTTGATATATTACAAAAAGAGAAGTCTTCTGGATTTATCAGTTGAATACCATTACCCCCTTCGGTCTAAATGAGATTAAGGAGAGACCATCATATAGAAAAGTAAAAAATACAAAACAACAAGCAGAAAAAAGATATTTAAGATATACCGACACATGCATCCATACGTACAGGCATCCCTCATTACCACACACATGAGATTATAATTCCCATCCTCATTCCAGACTCTTTACTATATGAAAACTCTAGCAAAAAACACATATTAAATATTCAC
>ONZH01024992.1:0-23630 GCA_900303285.1 Rhinella marina
GTGGGTGGAAATCCTGGCTGATCCATGCCTGATTCATCTTGACAAAGGTGAGTCTTTCCACATTTTTGAAGGACAAGCGAGTTCTCCTTGGGGTAACTATGGCCCCCGCCGCACTGAACACTCGCTCTGATGCCACACTACTAGCCGGGCAGGACAGCTTCTCCAGTGCAAACTCGGCCAGTTGCGGCCACAAATCCAGTTTGGCTGCCCAGTAGTCCAGCGGATCTTTAATGTGGGATGGCAGGGTGCTGTCCAAGTAGGCCACCACCTGCTGGTTCAGGGTCTACTCCTGGTCTACCTGCTGCTGCTGGTGGTGAGTACTTTACGCATTTGGCTGGTGAAGAAAGCTGCTCATCAGCGACTCCAGACTCAAGTTGCTGCTGATGGAGCTTGTACTGGTCCTAACCCCCACCCCCCCACAGCAGCCGTGGCGGTGGTACGTGATCGCTGAGGGACAGACCTGCGAGAGGATGGACAACGACGCAGATAGGCAGCAGCCAACTGACTTCATAGGATGTCTCTATAGTAATTCAGTTTGTCCTCCCTCTCAGCAGGTGAAAAAAGGCCCCCATTTTATACCAGTAGCGAGGGTCCAAGAGGGTGGAGAGCCAGAAGTCATCCCACTGTCGAATGGTGACTATTCGGCTGTCACTACGTAAGCAAGTAAGCATGCAGCAGGTCATTTGCACAAGTTACTCAGAGGGACTCCCTGCCTCCAACTCCACTGTATACTGCCATGGTGTCTCTGGGTCATTTGCCTCATCTTCCTCATTTCCCTCGACCTCCTCTGGATGCTCCTGCTCCTCCTCTTCTGTCACCTGGGTAGAAAAACCACTAAATGCTTGTGCTCCAATGTCCTCCTCCTCCTCCAGTTCAGCCCGCCACTCATGTGGCCGTGAGATGCAGTCTCCACGTCTCCAGTCCCCTGACCAGAAAGATTTTGCAGCATGTGTTCCAGGACATGATGCAGTGGAATGACGTTGTTCATAGCGTAGTGCTGGTGACTGGTGACTGACAAATAACGTGGCCTCCTCAAAGGGCCTGAGCAAGCGGCAGGTGTCACGCATGAGCTGCCACTGGCTGACATCAAAATTACACAGGGGAGTACTCCTGTCCGCTTGGATCATTAAGAAATCGTTTATGGCCTTTCTCTGTTCGAACAGTCGGTCCA
The DNA here is from genome assembly GCA_900303285.1 of Rhinella marina. Lineage (NCBI taxonomy): Eukaryota > Metazoa > Chordata > Amphibia > Anura > Bufonidae > Rhinella > Rhinella marina. The sequence goes on from ONZH01024992.1 coordinate 1,172, forward strand.
ACATATGGAGGGTCGAATTCCAACGGGTGGAAACGTCGCCTATGTTGGGGGACGCCATTCTGCCGCTGCAGCTCAAGGAAGGTGTGCTTGGCGGTGTAGGAATGACTGAAGTGCATGCAAAGTTTCCTGGCCATTTCTAGAATGTTTTGCAGTTAGGTATAAGACTTGAGGAAACGTTTGACAACCAGATTAAATACGTGCGCCATGCAGGGCGCATGGCTCAGCCCTCCTTGGCGCAGCGCGGACACCATGTTCTTTCCGTTGTCTGTCACCATGGTTCCGATTTTTAGTTGTCGCGGAGAAAGCCAGCAATCAATTTCTTCTTTCATGTCGCGGAGCAGTTCCTCCCGTGTGACTTCGTTCGCCCAGGCAAACCAGGCGTAGAACTGCGTGACACCGCCATGCCCTGCACATGTGGTATGCTGGAGGAGCACTATAACTTGGCCCTGCAGTGGAGGCTGAGGTGGTGGAGAAGGAGCCGGACATTAGCGCAGGATCAGCAGTTTGACAACGAGGAGGAGAAAGTGGCGTCACCTGTTCAAATTGCTTGTGTGGTTGGGCAGGAAGCACATTGACCCAGTGGGCCATAAAGGACATGTACTGTCCCTGACCGTAGTTACAACTCCACACGTCGGCGCTGCCATGCACATTGGTAGACACCGACAGGCTCAAGGACTGGGCCACCTTCTCTTCTAAATATTTGTGCAGAGCTGGGACTGACTTTTTGGCAAAGAAATGAAGGCTTGGGACTCTCCACCTCGGCTCTGCACAAGCCATCATTTCTCTGAATGGTGCAGAGTCCACCAGTTGAAAAGGGAGGGACTGCAGCATGAGCAACTTGGACAGGAGCACGGTCAGCTTCTGTGCTGTAGGATGGCTGGACGCGTACTGGTGTCTCGTTGCAATCGCCTCGGTGAACGACTGCTGCCGTAATGAGTGGCGAGGAATAAGAGGTGGAGGAGCAGGAGCATCTGGATGATGATGAGAGAGAGCTCCCTTCGGCAGAGGTGCTGCAGTCTTGACTGCCTGAAATGGGCTGCATGCCACTGGGTGATGCTGCTGCTGACGACTGGACCGCCACATCTGAGCCACATAGAAACATAGAAGATTGACGGCAGAAAAAGACCACCTGGTCCATCTAGTCTGCCCTTTTATTATCCTTGTATTGTTATCTTAGGATAGATACATGTTTATCCCAGGCATGTTTAAATTCAGTTAGTGTGGATGTATCAACCACCTCTGCTGGAAGTTTGTTCCAAGCTTCTACTACTCTTTCAGTGAAGTAATATTTTCTAATGTTGTTCTTGATTTTTCCCCCAACTAACCTCAGATTGTGCCCCCTTGTTCTTGTGTTCTGTTTCTTATTAATAACACTTCCTTTCTGAACTTTATTCAGTCCTTTATCATATGTAAAGGTCTCAGTCATGTCCCCCCTTTCTCTTCTTTCCTCCAGACTATACATATTAAGAACTCTAAGTCTTTCTTGATAAGTTCTATGCTTTAGACCTTCCACCATTTTTGAAGCTCTTCTTTGGACCCGTTCTATTTTAGCAATATCCTTTTGCAGGTGAGGTCTCCAGAATAGAACACAGTATTCCAGATGTGGTCTCACTAAATCTCTATACAGAGGGATCACAATCTCCCTCTTTCTGCTCGTTATTAGAGATGAGCGAATAGTGTTCGATCGAGCTGGTATTCGATCGAATACTACGCTATTCGGCGTACTCGATTTCGTTCGAGTATAACGGCGATGGCGCACTTAGAATTCGTTTCCCCTCCCACCTTCCCTGGCGCTCTTTTTCCACCAATCACCATGCAGGGGGGTATGACAGGCACGCTGAGCACGCTGGCAGCGCGAAAACGGCGTCTACATGGATTGGCTGGAAAAACCATGTGACCTCGAATATTAAAAACTCAGCTCTTCCTGCTCGTACGCATATGCTGCGTGAACTTAGTCAGGGACAGAGGCTGGAGAAGGGAGAGACAGGTTTTAGCTGTTGGACAGGCAGGAGCGTGATTAAAAGCCCTTATCAGGGCTACTATAGTGCACTACAGTGATAGCTTTACTACAATATACACTTTACAGAGAACGGCTGCTGTATTCAGGGATAGCTGCTGGAGTAGGGACAGAGAGAGGCATTAGTGGTGTATTAGGTGCTCTGCTACATACCAAACTATATTTGGCACTACTGCTGTGTACCTTGAACTATAAAATATATAGGCCTTATAATTGGCAACTGTACTGTGCGTTCTCTTGCAAACTAATTTAAATACCTGGTGTTAATACCCACCGTCTGAACAGTTAATACACGGCTGTGTACCTTGAACTATAAAATATATAGGCCTTATAATTGGCAACTGTACTGTGCGTTCTCTTGCAAACTAATTTAAATACCTGGTGTTAATACCCACCGTCTGAACAGTTAGTACACGGCTGTGTACCTTGAACTATAAATATATAGGCCTTATAATTGGCAACTGTACTGTGCGTTCTCTTGCAAACTAATTTAAATACCTGGTGTTAATACCCACCGTCTGAACAGTTAGTACACGGCTGTGTACCTTGAACTATAAAATATATAGGCCTTATAATTGGCAACTGTACTGTGCGTTCTCTTGCAAAATAATTTAAATACCTGGTGTTAATACCCACCGTCTGAACAGTTAGTACACGGCTGTGTACCTTGAACTATAAAATATATAGGCCTTATAATTGGCAACTGTACTGTGCGTTCTCTTGCAAAATAATTTAAATACCTGGTGTTAATACCCACCGTCTGAACAGTTAGTACACGGCTGTGTACCTTGAACTATAAATATATAGGCCTTATAATTGGCAACTGTACTGTGCGTTCTCTTGCAAACTAATTTAAATACCTGGTGTTAATACCCACCGTCTGAACAGTTAGTACACGGCTGTGTACCTTGAACTATAAAATATTTAGGCCTTATAATTGGCAACTGTACTGTGCGTTCTCTTGCAAACTAATTTAAATACCTGGTGTTAATACCCACCGTCTGAACAGTTAGTACACGGCTGTGTACCTTGAACTATAAAATATTTAGGCCTTATAATTGGCAACTGTACTGTGCGTTCTCTTGCAAACTAATTTAAATACCTGGTGTTAATACCCACCGTCTGAACAGTTAGTACACGGCTGTGTACCTTGAACTATAAAATATATAGGCCTTATAATTGGCAACTGTACTGTGCGTTCTCTTGCAAAATAATTTCATGGCTGTGAAGGCAAAATATTGTAACCAAAAAAAAATAAAATGCGGAGGGGGGCTAGCGGAATAGGACGTGGACGAGGACGGGGGGCGCGGAAATGCTGTTGGGGGCCTTGTTGAAGCCAGTGGGGATACAATGCGTGCTGGTGAGGGTCAGCCAGGATCCCGCTCATCCAGAATCCCTGCCTTTATGGGACAGTTAAGCAGGGGGCGGGTTACACCGCTGTTGAGGCCTGAGCAGGTTGAACAGGTGGTGCAATGGATAGCCGATAGCGCTTCCACACAGTTGTCCACCAGCCAGTCATCCACACAGTCTCACTCTGACCCTCCTTCCTCCACACCTGGCCAACAGAGTCATCCCACCATTGACCCCTCCCAGGAGCTCTTTTCGGGTCCTTTTTCAGATGTGCCGGAAGAATCCCAGGAGCTAGCAGAGGAATTTGTTTGTAGTGATGCCCAAACACTTGAGTTTTCGCCATCTCCTGCTGATGTGGACCCTGAGCCAGCATCTGTTATCATGAGCGATGATGATGATGAGACGCAGTTGCCATCAAGGGAGGCTGTTGGAATGTCCAGTGGGCAGCAGGAGGAGCAGAGTGAGGAAGTGGAAGAGGAGGTGGTGGATGACGAAATGACCGACCCCACTTGGCCAGGGGTGATGTCCAGCGAGGAAAGCAGTGGAGAGGTGGTGGTCTGCGCAGCACCGAAAAAGGCAGCAAGAGGCAGAGGGATGTCCAGAGGCAGAGGGATGTCCACAGGCAGAGGGATGTCCATAGGCAGAGGACAGTCCAGACAGAGAAGTGAGGCCACAGCCAGCAGGGCCGAAGCTGTTCCCGGCAGCGGGCAGTCGCGCGAAGCTCCCCATCGAGGCCTCGTACTTCTGTGGTGTGGAGATTTTTTAATGTTTGTGCGGATGACAAACTGAGCGCGGTTTGCACACTCTGCCACTCAAAACTGAGTAGGGGCTCTGAGAAGAGCAATCTGACCACCTCAGGCATGCGGCGTCACTTGGAAGTCAAGCACTGGGCTGAGTGGGAGAGAGCAAACGCAATACAACCTGCGCCCGGTCTTGCTGCCACTGCCTCTTCCCCTTTGTTGTGTGCTGCCACTGCGGTCCAGACCTCCAGCCAGGACACCTCCACATCTGCCTCTGCCTCGGCTACTTTGGGGCCTTCTCCTTCAGCCTCCCCTTCCCCCGCCTCTTCGCCTGCACCTTCACACTCCTCGTCCCAACAACTGTCCATCTCGCAGGCGTTCGACCGCAGGCGGAAGTACGCCTCGAGTCACCCCCAAGCCCAAGCCTTAAACTGCCACATCTCCAAACTGCTGGCCCTGGAGATGTTGCCGTTTAGGCTTGTGGAGACGCAGGCCTTCCGCGACCTGATGGCGGCTGCCGCACCTCGCTATTCCGTCCCCAGCCGCCACTACTTTTCCCGGAGTGCCGTCCCCGCCCTGCACCAGCACGTGTCGCGTAACATCAGGCGGGCCCTGAGGTACGCAGTCAGCGCAAAGGTCCACTTGACCACCGACTCGTGGACAAGCGCTTGCGGCCAGGGACGATACATCTCTTTGACGGCACACTGGGTGAATGTTGTGGAAGCGGGGACGGGGTCGCAAACAGAGACGGCCTACCTACCACCCCCGCCCAAGATTGCCAGCATGGGTTCTGATACACCCCCTCCTCCTCCTCCTCCTCCTCCTCTGCCTTAACATCGCCCTCAGCCGCTAGCTGGAAGCGTTGCAGCACTGGCGCGGGGAGACGTCAGCAGGCGGTGCTTAAGCTCATCAGCTTGGGCGACAGGAAGCACAGCGCCCCAGAGGTGAGGGACGCCATATTGCAGCAGACGGAGATGTGGCTGTCGCCGCTGCAGCTAGGACCAGGCATGGTCGTGTGCGATAACGGCCGTAACCTGGTGGCGGCTCTGGAGCTTGCCGAACTCAATCACGTACCATGCCTGGCCCACGTTTTTAATCTGGTAGTCCAAAAATTTCTAAAGACTTACCCCAACCTGGCAGAGCTACTGGTGAAAGTGCGGCGCTTGTGCGCTCACTTTCGGAAGTCAACTGTAGCTGCTGCTAGCTTAAAAAAACTCCAGCAACGCCTCCATTTGCCTGAACATCGGCTGTTGTGCGACCTGCCGACTCGCTGGAATTCCACCTATTCCATGTTGGCCAGGGTGTGTGAGCAGCAGAGAGCATTGATGGAGTACCAGATTATGAATCCACGCGTGCCTCCAACTCAGCTCCCTCAGTTTGCCAACCACGAGTGGCCATGGATGGCAGACATATGCGATGTACTGCGTATCTTTGAGGAGTCCACCAAGAAGGTCAGCAGCGAGGACGCTATAGTGAGCGTAACCATCCCGCTCCTATGCGTCCTTAAAGAATCACTCATCGCAATAAGGGAGAACGCATTGCACGCAGAGGAGACGGGGGTAGGAGGAGACGCAACGGAGCTACACAGTCAGACCACACTTTTGTCTGCTTCTCGGTGGCAGTTGCAGGAGGAGGAGGATGAGGAGGAGGAGGACGACGTGGAGGTGGCTGTGGAAGAGGAGGAGGATGCTGGCGGCGAGGGTAGCAGTCAGGCTGTGTGCGTCCCATTGGTTCAGCGCGGATGGGGCGGAGAGGAGGCGGAAGAGGAAGAGGAGGAAATGGCAAGTGATCCTTCTGGTGGGGGCAGTGACGTCATGCCTATTCAGAGTCTGGCACACATGGCTGACTTCATGCTGGGCTGCTTTTCCCGGGACACACGTGTTGTCCGGATAGTGGAGAACAAACTGTACTGGGTCTTCGCACTCCTGGACCCCCGGTATAAAGATAACGTCTCTTCTTTTATTCCGGTAGAGGAGAGGACGAATCGATTGCTGGAATACCAGAGGGAACTCGTGCAGAACATGATGGAGATTTTCCCACCCACCATCGCTGGCGGCAGAGAGGAGAGGGTCTCCCAGAGTCCCACAACATCAATCAGGCCCACAGCCACCAGGGGAACACTCTCCAAGGTGTGGGACACGTTCATGGCACCCCCTCGTGCAACTTCCATCACTGCGGGGCCCGCTATCAGCAGGAGGGACAAGTATCGGCGGATGTTGCGGGAGTACCTGGCAGACCGTACCCCTGTCCTCCCCGATCCCTCGGCGTCCTACACTTACTGGGTCTCCAAGTTGGACACGTGGCTGGAACTGTCCCTGTACGCCTTGGAGGTGCTTGCCTGCCCTGCGCCAGCGTGCTATCAGAAAGGGTGTTCAGCGCAGCCGGGGGCATTATAACCGATAAGCGCAGCCGCCTGTCAAACCGACAGTGCCGACAGGCTGACGCTAATCAAAATGAACAGCAAGGGATTGACCCGGACTTGCTTCTCCACAGTGGAAAGCAGCCAAAAGTGAAGTGCCATCTGTATGAAGTGCCATTTCCTCCTCCACCTCCTCCTCCTTAACCGCCGTAGAATTGCTCCGTAAAATAGAAAAATTTATATATTAGGCTCACCTCTTGGGTTTAAGAGGTCTCCACCTCTCTCCAAAAATGTTTAAGGGTCTCCACCATCTTGTCTACAGAGGGCCTCTTTTAACTCTGGGCCTCCACAAAAATGTCTCACCTCTGGGCCTCCACAAACAAAAGTGTTCTCACCTCCACTCTCACCTCGTGGGCCTTCTCACCTCTTGGACCTCTTGGCCTCCACACAAAATTTTAATCTCACCTCTTGGGCCTACAAAATTTGTATCAAGGTCTCTTTGGGCCTCACAAAATTTTTAACAGGTCTCACCTTGGGGCTCCACATTTTTATAAGTCTCACCTCTTGGGCTCTCACACAAATTTTTTCTCACCTCTTGGGCCTCCAGGTCTCTCTTGGCCTCCACAAAATTTTTAATCTCACCTCTTGGGCTCCACAAGGTCTCACCTCACAACAGGTCTCCACCTCTTACAAGGTCTCACCTCTTGGGCCTCCACAAAATTTTTAATTCTCACCTAAAAGGGTCTCACCTCTTGGGCCTCCACACATTCACCTCTTGGGACAGGTCTCAATCTTGGCCTCCCAGGTCTCACCTCTTGGGCCTCCACAAGGTCTCACCTTTTCTCACCTCCTTTTCCACATTTTTTTTAAACAAGAGTCAATTTTTAACTACCTCTTGGGCCTCCACATAATTTTTAAGAGGTCTCACCTCTTTGATCCACCTCCTCACATAATTTTTAAGAGGTCTCAGCTCTTGGGCCTCCACATAATTTTTTAAGAGGTCTCACTCTCTTTAGCCTCCCACACAATTTTTAAGGCGTCTCACTCTTGGGCCTCCACAAATTTTCCATGAGCCTCTGGCCAGCCCACGGCCTCTTCCTGCCTTTTGCGGTCCTACGCATCCCTCAACATCCCCACTGCTTTACCTGCTAGACATGACACTGGGCCAGGTCGGGTCACTGACATCTCAAGCGCCAACAATTTGGGCATTTTAAGGCTTCTGCATGTGTTTGAGTTGTTTTTACATTTTAAAGAAGACATGTCTGACCACATCTCACACACACACACAATGACAATTAGGGGTGGGGTCTATTTGCTTTCCCCCTTGCCTATGCCATCTGTGGTTGTCATAGGCAACGTGATTTTAAGGGGTGCAGAATTTCATTCTTTTCTTTGGTGGGTCCATGGCAATGTAGAGGAAAGAAGGTTTCCTTGTATGGTCTCACTTTACAGAGAGGTTATATTGTCTTTGGAGTGTATTGTTGAGAGGCTGTGATAGTGGCGTAATAGTGCGACTTGGGCGCGTTATATGCACCCAGACATGCTTCCCCTGCTGTCCCAGTTGCATTCCAGCAGTGTTGGCATCCTTTTCTGAGGTTTCAGGGTGGACTTGGTGACCTCCAAGTGGTCGAATTGAGATTTCCAAGTGGCGAGCATTTTTTTCCCATAGACTTTAATGGGATTCGATATTCGGTCGAATAGTCGAATTTCGCGGTCTATTCGAATCGAATTTCGAACTTTCGAATATTTCACTACTCGCTCATCTCTACTCGTTATACCTCTAGCTATGCAGCTAAGCATACGATTTGCTTTCCCCACCGCCTGGCTGCATTGGTTACTCATTTTGAGGCTGTCAGAGATGACTACCCCCAAATCCTTCTCTTCTGAGGTCTTTGTTAGCACAGAACTGCGAATACGATACTCAGATAGAGGATTTCTTCTCCCCAAGTGCATTATTTTACATTTGGAAACATTGAACTGAAGTTTCCATTGTTTTGACCACTTATCTAATAAACATAAATCATTCTCCATATTACCGATACCTCCTGGAACATCAACCCTATTACACACTTTTGTGTCATCAGCAAACAAGCAAACCTTTCCTACCAAGCCGTCCCTTATGTCATTTACAAACATGTTAAACAGAACAGGACCCAGAACAGATCCCTGTGGCACCCCACTTGTAACCAGCCTCTCCTCAGAATACACTCCATTAACAACAACCCTCTGGTATCTGTCCTTCAGCCAACTGCAGATCCACTGAATTATCCAGGGGTTAAGTCCAATTTTTGATAACTTCTCTATCAGCTCTTTATGGGGAACCGTATGGAAAGCTTTACTGAAATCCAGGTAGGCGATATCCACAGCACCACCTTCATCCAGCACTTTAGTTACATAAGAAATCAATGAGATTAGTCTGACATGATCGGCCCTCAGTAAAGCCATGCTGGTTTGGGTCCATCAAGTTGTTTATTGTTAGATGGTCAATTATCTTCTTTTTTAGTAGAGTCTCCATCATTTTTACCACTACAGATGTCAAGCTGACTGGCCTATAGTTACTAGCTTCTTCTCTACTACCCTTCTTGTGAATGGGTACAACATTTGCCATTCTCCAATCATCAGGAACATCTCCTGTAAGAAGGGACTGATTATATAGATCAGTCAGGGGGCCAACAATCACAGATCGGAGTTCTTTAAGAACTCTGGGGTGGATGCCATCCGGACCCATTGCCTTATTTAACTTAAGCTGGACAAGTTCCTGTAGAACATCGGCCTCTGAAAACACTGGGGCTGAAACCTTACAACTAGAGGCAATGCTATGTCCAGCCATGTTCTGATTATGAAAGTCACCATCTGAAAAAACTGAGCAGAAGTAGTTATTCAGATGGTCAGCGACCGTCTTATTCCCATCTATATACAGATTTTTTCCATTGCTAAGTTTTGTAATGCCGCAGTTTTTCTTCTTCTTGTCACTAATATATCTGAAGAAGGTTTTATTTCCCTCCTTAACAGTTTTGGCCATTTCTTCCTCCTTTGAAGCTTTAGCAGCATTAATAATCTGTTTTGCCACGGTTCTCCCAGGCCACTTTGTAGTGACGCTGCATATGTTGGCGCAGGGCCTTGGTGCCAACATTAGCACCCTGGCCACGCTTCACTTTCTGACCACAGATTCTACATATAGCCATGTTCACCTCCTCAGGCATCTTAACAAAAAACTTCCACACCATCGAGTAGGCGATTTTACCACCAACACTCCGCACTGACTGAGTAGTACCTCCGCTGCCTGGCTGAGCCCCTGTGCCGCTCTTTTCAAGGCCGGAAAGAACCTGAGTGTGGTCTTCCCCTTGCCCGTTTGGCTCCCGACCTCACACTGCTGCCACTCCGCTGACTAACGGCTACACTACCGACTTGCTGGCTGCACCGCTGCCTCACGCGCAAGTTGTCAGTCTCGTCTGCAGATGACAATAAAGATGATGAAGCCCTTGCTTCACCCGGCTCCCAAGTGGGATCGTCTACATCGTCATCAACTACAGTTTGCACGTCGCTAATGTCCTCCTCAACTGTCTCGGTGTACAAAGCCTGACCGCTCACAACATCACCTCCCACTACACTTTCCTCATCAGTACTTGACTGCCTACTGGAAGGAGCGGATTTGTGCCCCACCTCTTGGCTTCCCAGTAGCTGCTGACCGTCCTCAAGTAGTTCATCCTCGCTGTATAGTGGCTCAGAGCCCACAGCATATAGTACTTCTCTGGCTGAGGGAACCGAAAAGGACAGAGGCAGGTTGAGGACAGGTGAGGGCACTGGATCTGCTCTGGGCCCATGCCAACTAAGGGTTGTGTCTGACGAACCCACCGACTCTTGGCTGGAGGTGTCCGATGTCATCTGGGAGGAAGTGGATGGCCGAGTCAACCATTCAAGAACATCTGGGTTGGTGGTCAACACACAACCGCTAGATGACACCGGTAGCTTTGGCCTTGCAGAGTGACCCATAATGCCACATCCCCTTCCTCTGTTGCGACCTGTGCCTATTCCAGAAACATTTGTGCCACTGGCCCTCCCCTGTGAAGGGCCTGTCACCGCTCTGTCTGACTTACTGATTGATTACAAATTTAAAATAAAAGGAAATTAAGAATCCCCCCATAAATATACTTTGCTCACTGCCTTGCACAACTGCTTAACTATTTCTTTAAGAAATACCGTCACCCACAGAGTGGGTTAACAATGGGTTACTGAAATGCAGTGCAATGGGTTACTGCACAGAACTACACACTATATGACGATTTTCTTTTTCTATGGCAACTGACGCTGCAAATAGTTATTTAAAATGAACAACTCCACAAACACGGATTCACAGTTTTTTTGGCAATTCTACTTCACTGACTACGTTAGCACGATATCACGCTTTTTTTGTTTGGATGGCAAATAAAGCCGCAAATAGTTATTTAAAAGAACAACCCCACAAACACGGATTCACTGTTTTTTTTTGGCAATTCAACTACACTGAAGAATTTAGCACTATATGGCGCTTGTCTATTTGTATGGCGAATAAAGCCGCAACTATTTCTTTCACATTTACAAGCTGCCAATCACGGATTATATATGTTTTTCCCCAAACACAACCCAAAAGATATTTTTTTTTAAATGTTTTTTTTTATTATTTATTATTATTTTTTATTTTTTTATTTTAATTTTTTTTTATGTACCCCAAACAAGGCTCTGACCCTCTTACTGCACTGTAAAAAGTGACACTAGTGGTGTTTCTTTGACTACAGCACCCCAAAACAGCCTTTAGAGCAGAGTGCAGTGATGTATAACAGGCTAACCCCTCTGCCCACTCACTGCTGCTCAGTGTACCAGAATAGTGATTTCACTGCCTGATTTTCTGTCTAGAAACCGTCCCTCTCCTATCCCTGCAATTCAGATTATCTATCCCTGATCTCCTCATTTATTTTCTTTAGTTTTTCTTTCACTTGCCCTATCTCTCCTGACCTCTGTCTCTGGTCTAACATGAATAGCAAATGGCGGATTCCAGCCTTGCAGGACATCACAGGACCTGGTTGGCTGCTAATTGGCTACATGTCTTACTAGTGAATCGCCATGAAATTCGCTTTTGTTGCAAATCGAATTTTCCATGAAATTCGTAACGAATTCCACTTCATCAGCTTCGATTCGCTCATCTTTAACCATATCGTATAGTCCTCACTTCGGGAAATCCTTCTTCTGTGAGTCCATAAACAGGAAACAAAGAGCATTCCAGAAATTTCTCCAGGTCAACTTCCAATTTCAGCATAATGCCAAGACACTTGGCAAGGTAGCAGGAACCTCCTCCGGGCCAATATTCTGAATCTCAATCTCCGTCATGATGCCAGGATACAGCAACACCGAAACAGGAACCGAACAGGAACTGTTGAATCCTTCACCCACCGAAGTGGGCAAGGTAGGGTGATCGCTTCTCATTGCCCAGGGACTAAGCAATCCCCCCTATAGCAGCAAGGGATCCAACCCCAGCTATAAACTGGGGCCTTCACCCAAGGCTGAGGGTCCGGGTACCCGGTGCACCTCCAGTCAAGACCAAGGCAATACCACAAGGATACTACACTTGACCCTAGCCAAAAGGCTGAGAGGCAAGAACCATGAGATACCAGCTCTCTATCCAGAAGGACCTGAGAGGGTCGAGAGGGTCTACAACCTATAAACCACTAAAACTGTGTCCCATGTTCAGAAGGAGAGATATCCAATATAACCAGTATGTGGTAGTATGAGTTGTAGTACTGTGGTACCAGTGGTGATGATGGAGATGATGTCCCTCTAAGTTAATCAAACTCTAGATGACAAAACAGACCCCAGACTAGACCCCTATATTAATTAATTTATAACTCCTTATATTAAAGAGGACCTTTCACCGCTCCTGACACCTGTTTTAATAGATTCATGCGTTCCCCATGTAATAACAATTTTGCAACATCTATTCTTATGTCTCTATGATGTGTTGTTCCTTTAATATTTCTACTAGAAGTTAGAATTGAACTGCTATTAGCCCTCAGTAAGGATACAGAAGGGTGGTAACAAGTTGGGGGGGTGTACCTACAGACTCACTCTATCCATTCAGAGCTGCCATGTTCAGACTGTGCAGGTACACGCCCCCAAATGGTTACCACCCCTCTGTACCTTACTGAAAGGTAATAGCAATTCATTCATAGTTCATTTTAGTGAAAATAATAAAGGAATGGCACAACATACAGTCATAAGAATAGATGCCCCAGAATTGTTATTACATGGGGTATGCATTAAGCTATTAAAACAGGTGTGTCAGGAGTGGTGAAAGGTCCTCTTTAAATAATATTCCAGACCAAACACTCTCAATGTATCAGACTCCAGACCAGGCCTCCTAAATATTCTAGATCCCCAGATCTGACCCCTTCACAGTGTATGTTTCACTCCATAGATTAGACTCTTTAAATCTATCAGAGCCTAGACCATACCCCCTAAATTGATCAGAACCCAGACCATTCACCTTAAATTTATCAGACCTCAGACTAGATTCTCTAACTATATTAGACTTCAGACCCAACTGCTTGAATTTACCAGAACCCAGGTGATTCCTTAAGGTTATCAAAACCCAGACAAAACCTGCTAAATCTACTCTCAAACCCCAGACCAGGTCAACTAATTTATCAAACCTCAAGCCAAACCTCCTACATGTATCATTCCCTTTACCTGATCTCTTAAATAGATCCTGGGGTAGATATCTGCATATACTTACCTCCTGGATCTTCTTCCCAAAGCATAAGGACTTGAAAGTACTCCTGTAAACTATGCCCTGATGCGGTGTAGTGGTGCTTGAATCCACAGAGGAGCCAAAAGGAAACCTGGGCTCACTTCACCTGTCACTGCCATTCAAATGCCCACTAGTACTGTGTCCTCCCCAACACACACATACACACACATACACTTTTGCACCCCCTGGTGGTTTATCTTCTGTAAATACAAGAGAAGGCACTGTTAGATAGATAGATAGATAGATAGATAGATAGATAGATAGATAGATAGATAGAAAAACAAAATGCTAAATTAGTCTGCATGTTCTGCAAAATGTAAAAATGTGCAGGTGAGCATCGCTGTGGCCAAAAACAATGCACTACTGTGAATTTCACTAATGTTATATTACTACATAAATGAATATGATCAAAATTATTTGTACCTAACAACCACGGCAGGGTGACCTCTTTTAGATGGGACCCTACTCTAAAATATTTCCTCTCCTGTGCCAATAAGCCTCAAAAGAATGCAGAACATATTGCTCTATCCACCTATCCTTTTCAAGGCTGTTTTACATTGATGGGTGCATATAGCATTAGCTCATATATTCAATGTGTGTATGTAACATCAGGTCATAAATTTTATGTTTGCTTAGCAATGTGCTGCATTGTATTATGGTTACGTTTAGCTAGATATGAGACAGACCGATCAATAGATTCTTTTTAGCATGTAATATGTCATGAAATGTTCCCACAGACTCTGACAACTGCATGAAATGTGAAACTGATAAATGGCCGAATGAGCAGAGAGACCGCTGCCTGCCCAAAGTAATGGAATTCATCTCTTACCAGAATGACACCATGGCTTCTGTGTTCTCCTGTCTCTCGGTCTTCGGATGTCTTGTGACCGGCTTCGTAATTGGAATATTTATCTCCTACCGGGACACTCCTATTGTTAAAGCCAATAACCGGAACCTGAGTTATCTCCTCCTGGTCTCCATCATCCTCAGCTTCCTCTCTGTCTTCTTGTTTCTGGGTCGTCCCAATGATGTGACTTGTAGATTACGTGAAACCAGTTTTGCAATTTTCTTCTCAGTGGCCGTCTCCTCACTTCTCGCCAAGACTGTGATGGTTTGTGTGGCTTTTAAGTCCACCAAGCCTGGAAGTCCTTGGAGAAAATGGCTGAGTGTGAAAGTACCTTATACCATAGTGACATTGTGTTCATCCTTTCAAGTTGTAATCTGTGTTACCTGGTTGTCTACTTCTCCTCCATTCCAGGACCTGGACACTGACTCTTATCCTGGGAAGATCATCATTCAGTGTAATGAAGGCTCAGATATCTGGTTCTACTCCATGTTGGGTTATCTGGGGCTCCTGGCAGCTGTGAGCCTTGTTCTGGCTTTCATGGTGAGGACATTACCGGACAGTTTTAATGAGGCCAAGTACATCACCTTCAGCATGCTGGTGTTCTGCAGCGTCTGGATCTCCATGATCCCGGCTTATCTGAGCACCAGAGGAAAGAACATGGTGGCTGTGGAGATATTCGCAGTAATGGCTTCCAGTGCTGGACTTCTAGGTTGTGTGTTTTTCCCAAAATGTTTTATCATTTTGTTTAAATCTGAAATGAACAGAAAAGATGGCCTTCTGGGGAAAAGGAAGGAATGATGGCAAAATATTAACCCCCTGATGTATATAACCAAGAGAGTAAAAAAAAAATATATAGAAACTATATTTCACAAAAAAATCATCTTAATGAATTTTGTTATAAAATTCATATTAGAAAATTAGAGTTTTAATTACGACTATCTGTAGTTAACTCTACATTTATAACAAGGGGGATAACTTTCTGTTAATATATAGGATATACCCAAGACGTTAAAATTGCGTATCTAATTCATTCTTCTAATGCATTCTTACTTGTAGGTCTTACATGAGGCCATATATGAACCTTCCTCAGGTCTCGTCTGACCAGAAAAGTTCAGTTCCATTAGGTTTGCTGGACTTTGTGGTTGTTATTCTTCACCTATGTAAGAAGTGTTAAACTATACAAATACATTTAAAAACCTGATAAATATAAACTTTTATCCAGGCTAGAGATGAGCAAATAAGTTCGTAACGAACCGGGTTTGTTTCGACCTTGCAAAATGTTTTCCAGCATCCAAATCTGAACTTTTTCAGGTCTGGACGAATCCAGTAAAACACAACACATTGCCATTTTACTGCACATATCAGCAAGGAAAAGCAGGAGGGAGGAAAAAGAAGGGTTCTTTTATGACCCTGAGAGGAAGTTGGGGGGGAAAGCCTGCAGTGATTGACTTCCAGGACGAAATAGACCCTGAACGAGCCAATCAGAGCTGCAGCAGGCAGGGAGGTTCCCTAGCAGAACGAGCAGAACGTCATTGTGAATGAGTGGCTAGGGTGGCAGTTTGGCACCCGGGGCGGGTACTTTCTCTGGCACCCCCGCAATACTTTAAAAATTTGTGCCACCTCACAATAGCATTGCGTGTCACACTGGCTCACAGTATTCTTTCACTACCACAGTAGACTCCCTATGCGTTTTACTGCAAGGCACAGTGTTCTACACCACTATCCAGGCTCTGCCACAAATTTATTCGGATCGAAGCAAATCTTTTCAGAAAATTTGGCCAACCAGCCGAATCGAATTTTTGAAAAATTCGCTCATCTCTAATGTCCATCACACCGACTAATCCCAAACTATGAGATTTCTAATGTTGTCACACACCACCAGGCCGGGCTTGAGGCTCAGCGGCACCAACCACTCATCAGTCTGTTCTTCCATGTCTGCCCACAGCTCCTGCGCGGTGTGGGTTCTTTCCCCCAAACATATGAGTTTCAGAACAGCCTGCTGTTGTCTCCCACTGGCTGTGCTAAAGTTGGTGGTGCAGGTGTTGTGCTGACGTAATTAAGAGGTGGTAGAAGAGGAACCGTAGGATGAAGTGGAGTAGGAGGCAACAGGAGGCACAAGAAACGTCCAGCAATCAGCTGTGACGGTAGGACATGCCTCAGGCCCAGCCGCCACTACATTTACCAAGTGGGCAGTTAGGGATGTATAACGTCCCTCCCAGTACTTACTAGTCAATATGTTGGTGGTAATGTGGACTTTGCCACTGATGGCATTGCACAGCGCACACCTGAAATTTTCTACCAGTTGTTCTTGCAGGGCAGGGATGGCCCAACTTGAAAAGCAGTGGCAGCTGGGAACCACGTAGCGTGGGACATGTGCTATCAATACATTTTTAAAACTATCCATCTCCACCAGACGGAATGGCAGCATCTTAAAGGACAGCAGTTTTTAAATGTATTCAGGGCCAGGGCTCGTGGGTGGGTAGGGAGTACTTTCTTTTTCTCTCCAGTGTTGGGGGATAGACAGCTGAATGCTTACATGGGACAGTGTGGACATGCTGGGTGACGGTGGTGGTGGTGTTGTTGTGGCTGTCACATCCTCTGTTTGTGGGGTGGCCGGTCCCCTTGTCAGTCCAGAGGGGGAAGAAGAGGCCGAGACCGCAGCAGAAGAGGGAGCAGAGGAGCCTCTGATATTTTGTGGTTTTTGGGGTGCCTACTCCACTGCAGCTCGTACTTTGCGGTTAGATGTCGTATCATGCAGGTGGTGCTCAGGTTGAGAACATTCATGCCTGCACTATGTCTCTTGGCACGTTGGGCAGTAGCAGGCATACTGGCTGGGAGATGTCAACTTTTGCTTTTGCTCCCTACTCCCTCTATTGCTGTGCGGCTGGCACTACTTGCCCCCTCCTCTTCCTCAGAACTGCACACATCACTGGCATGACTTGGATGCCATGTGAGGTCTAGGGCATCATCATCCTCCCTATCATCTTCCACCAACTCCTCAACCTTGCCCTCCTGGCTGGTCTGCACACTGCAGAAAGCCTCAGCAGATGACACCTGTGTTTCGTCATAGGAGACGTGCTGTGGAGGTTCTCCCATGTCCTCATCTTCAAACAGAAGTGGTTGGGCATCAGTGTACTCAATCTCTGTCACTTCTGGGGCAGGGCTAGGTGGATGGACCACGAAAAAAACCCCAGCAGAGTAATAAAAAGCGACTGCTGCATGACTTGGTGACTTGGGGCACAGACTGCTTGGCTGATGTGGAAAAGGTTGAGGGGGAAGACGGATGCCCATGGGCTGCCGATGCCAACTCTACACTTTCAACAGTGGACCGGGTGGAAGACAATGTGAAGGAACTGGAGGTGCTCTCAGCCATTTAATCTACTACAGCCTCTGCTTGATCTGCTCTCACCTTTCTTAAAGCGGTATTCAGGCCTACAAAATGTCACATAACGTCCTATCGCCTGTGTGCATCCAGAGGATTGTGTTTCATTTGGGTGCATAGCTGGCACAGATCGACAACATTCTCTCCCTACAGCAGGAGGTCCACCACCATTAACACCAGCAACACGACCACGACCACGTCCCCTAGTTGATGCTTTCCTCATTTTGTTACAGTCACCCACAATATTGCCTGACATACCAAAAATTATATGTCCGTGTCACGGATGCAAAAGAGGTGTTTGGAAAAAAATAGGTAGGACACACCGACCCAATTAACCAGCTGAATAACTATTATATATCCCTATGACGGTGGCAAAGGAGTAGGATTGCACCAAAAGAAAAATGGCAAAAGCCCAACAGGTCACCTTCAGACTGAACAGCACAATTAATTATGGTATTTCTGTCTCACTGGTACAGAGGAGCTATATTGCACCCATCAATAATGCTAACAGGTCACAGCACACTTTTTAAAAATAATAAAAGCCTAACCCTCTCCCTGCAGCAGCATCCTGTCCCTACACTAATCAGAGCAGAATGGCGGCGCACCATGTTAGCCAGCATTTATGCATACAGGATCACATGGTGCGCTGGCCAACCACAGCCATGCCTGTACTAGGCATGACTGTGATGGCTTCCAAGTGCCCACAGCTAAATCACTTGTTGTTTGGTTGTTCTGCAGCCTCTCAACAAGCTTTATTTAAAGTACGAACAACTAACCTAGACACTGACTTTGGTGCCAAAACTCGGGTTTGAGTTCAGTACACAGACACTCAAATGTCAGGTATACTCCCAAACGTGGCGGTCCGGGTTCACAAATCCCTAGTGTCAACCATCCACACAGCTACTGATTTGTTATCAAACCATGTCGCCATGAACATCAACATTAGTTCAGGACAAGCTGGGAAACAACACATGGAGAAAAAAGGATACAACACATAAGGACAAAGAGAAGAGGAAGGAGTAAAGTGGAAGTGTACAGTCTAAAAGTAACAAAATATAAGGAAAAGAGAATAAGAGGGAACTAGAGGGAAGGTAAAAAGAGTGTGCTGTAGAAATGTGCCCCAAGAAATGTGCTGCTCCTACAGATCCTCATCTTATAATTCAGACCTTCCAAGTGACTGACATTGGATATCAAGCAGTACATTCAGACCTGCCCCTCCAGCCATGGCCTGAATAACATGTGACTGCAGAGGGCGGGGCTAAGTGTATTAGCATGCGTAACATGGCTGACAACCTGGAAATGAAGATTGAGTCATAAAGGAAAAACTATAAATGTATAAGATGTCGCTATCAGACAGGATCACAATATATAGCAATGCAGATGAAATTGTATTATACAACACACAAAGAGTACTACAATCCTCAGCATGGTCTTACCACTGGAACTTACCTCAATACAATTCTATTCCTTTCTATCCACAGGAAGAGGCTTCCTTTCTCCAAAAAAACATAATCCCCTGTCTTAAGTTCATAGATTTTGTCAGTAAATCTGTGATGTGGATATTGACAATGATGATTATTCACAGGACGAAGGCTGATCTGGTTTACTAAGCTCCAAAGACTTTGAAGCAGTCTGCGTCCTCCACCATCACATTACTGATATTCCTCCTCACCATTGTTGTGTGGTGAGGAGAAAAGAGGGACTAGGGACCTTTATTGAAGTGATCAGTGGAAGAAGGCCCCAGCAATCATACATGTATTACCTTTCCATAGGGTGTCCTTATTGGGACAAACTTATGGTGCCACATGGTTCCTGTTAGGCTTCAGTAAGCTTAATTCCCAAGTCCTTGACCAGAATCACCTATTTCAAGGAGGGTTGGGACAATGGCTAGGATTACCAATTTTAGGTGCCTTGTGGTCCGGGTTACTTATTGAAAAGAGAACAGTGGACATGATTACCATTATTTTTGCTTTATAAGACGCAACCCAGGTTTAAGAGGAGGAAAATAAGAAAAAAATATTTATCATCAGACCTCATATCAGCCCACTCAGACCCCCATCAGACCTCATATCATCCCACTCAGACCCCCATCAGACCTCATATCAACCCGCTAAGACCCCCATCAGACCTCATATCAGCCCACTCAGACCCCCATCAGACCTCATATCAGCCCACTCAGACCCCCATCAGACCTCAGATCAACCCGCTAAGACCCCCATCAGACCTCATATCAGCCCACTCAGACCCCCATCAGACCTCATATCAGCCCACTCAGACCCCCATCAGACCTCAGATCAACCCGCTAAGACCCCCATCAGACCTCAGATCAGACCACTTAGACCCCATCAGACATCAGATCAGCCCACTCAGAATCTCAGATCAGCCCACTTCAGCCCCCATCAGACCTCAGATCAGCCCACTCAGACCCCCTTTAGACCTCAGATCAACCCCAATCAGACCTCAGATCAGCCCACTCAGATCTCAGATCAGCCCACTCAGCCCCCATCAGACCTCAGATCAGCCCACTCAGACCCCCTTTAGACCTCAGATCAGCCCACTCAGCCCCAATCAGACCTCAGATCAGCCCACTCAGACCCCCTTTAGACTCAGATCAGCCCACTCAGCCCCCATCAGACCTCAGATCAGCCCACTCAGCCCCATCAGCCCACTGTGTTAGATCAATCAATAAAATAAAACAATCATCTTACCTGTCCTGCGCCGCGGCTATTCTCCACCTCCAGCAGAAGTTGTGCACCCCATCTTCCCGGCCTGCGCTGCTGTCACCTGACTGCGTGTAGTGGTCAGGACAGTGAAGCACCGGCCTGAAAGACTGGGAGGGAGAGTATCGCAAGAAAAATAATCAGTGATGTCAACACAATCTTACTGCTGACACCCTCTCCACTATCAGTGTGTAACAGAACAGGTTATGTAGAAATCTACGTGGAATCAGCTGATGGTGTAAAATGAGTGAAGCCTTTCACTCTATAGTACAATTTTGGGCCACTGCATGGTTCTTTATACCTGACGCTAACATTGACCTGTAAGGATAAGTTCACACTTGTATTATTTGGTCAGTTTTGGCCCCGTAACTGACCAAATAAGTGAAGTGCAAAGTTATTTTAAGAGTGATGTCTGTGAACTGCCTGTAATTGTTTCACTATCACAGCATGTTTCTGCAATTCAGAGTGATGTACAGTGAGATACACACTCCCTGCAGCTGGGAAATAGCTGTTTTTTAACGTGCTTTGTCAAGAATAAATTTGGATCACATTTTTTGGAAAAATTCAGCGAAGTGTTTAAATTGAATTTTTGAAAACTGTGCTCTTCTCTACTTATCTGCTATTGGGGTGCACCATGCTTTACCATCCCTTCTGCAGAGCTGCAATATGTGGTGGTACCTCTACAGTGTCCAGAGGACCCAACAGTAACATTGGGGCCACCCCAACACTAAGTATGCAGCTTTCCACAGCTTTTGAAGAGAAGATACCTGCTGTGAATGTGTGTGAAATGGAGGCCACTCTCTGACCCTGTAAAGTCATCCACCTCCCTCCACCACAAGCAGCAGAAGCCGCAGCAGCAGTAAGTTCAGTCTCTCCAACATGATGCAGCAGTTTTTTCACATGCGACTTCTGTCTCAATGCCCAGGTTCAGGACTGTGTCCGGGACCCTGTTCCCTGATCCCATGGACTTCTGGGCAGGCAGACAAACAGTGGCCTGAACTGGCACAGCACGCTCTCTGTCTTCTTTCTTACCCAGCCTGTAGTGTCATCTAAGAGAGGGTTTTCAGAGCGGCAGGTGGCATGTTGACACCCAAATAGACAGACTTGTCCTCCTCCAGTGTCCAAAGCATCCCTTTAGCCAAAATAAACCAAGAAGGGAAGGAGCGTCATATGGTTTTTGGCAGAATTTGCTGGACTAGTTTTTGGATGCTACAGATGTAGCAGTGCTAGCGATCACTGTTTTCGCATAGCGTTGCTAACGAATCGCGACTTCTCCTCTTTCACTCCTTTCACTCGCAGTAAAAGTACGCTAATTAGGTGAATTCGTACGCATTAGTGAACAATGGGTAGCATTAGCATACAAATGCGTGCTCATTAGCGTAAAATGCATAGCATTAGCGTACACATCATCAGATGCGTACTCTATTTACGATATTGTTCTGCGCTCACGCGATTCTCCTGTGATCACTAGTGCTGCTACATCTGTATGCTGCATTTGAAGAGAACCTGAGGTACCGCTACAGTGAAAACCCCCCAAAACTGACCCCATTTTATAACTACACCCATTAGGAATTTTTCAAGGGGTGTAGTGATTACTTAGACCCCACAGGCATTTAATATTACTCCTGCTTTCCCAAATAAAACAGAATTTTTCTAGGCTCGTTCAGAACCAGTTACTCTTTCTTCTGGCAATTATCACGTGTGTGTAACATAGTTTATGTAACATAGTAACATAGTAACATAGTAACATAGTAACATAGTTTATAAGGCCGAAAAAAGACATCTGTCCATCCAGTTCGGCCTGTTTTCCTACAAGTTGATCCAGAGGAAGGCAAAAAAACCCTGTGAGGTAGAAGCCAGTTTTCCCCACTTTAGGGAAAAAAATTCCTTCCCGACTCCAATCAGGCAATCAGAATTACTCCCTGGATCAACGACCCCTCTCTAGTAACTATAACCTATAATATTATTACCCTCCAAAAATACATCCAGGCCCCTCTTGAACCCTTATAGTGAACTTACCATCACCACCTCCTCAGGCAGAGAGTTCCATAGTCTCACTGCTCTTACCGTAAAGAATCCTCTTCTATGTTTATGTACAAACCTTCTTTCCTCCAGACGCAGAGGATGTCCCCTCGTCACAGTCACAGTCCTGGGGATAAATAGATGATGGGAGAGATCTCTGTACTGACCTCTGATATATTTATACATACTTATTAGATCTCCCCTCAGTCGTCTTTTTTCTAAAGTGAATAACCCTAATTTT